>LZPO01017566.1:0-37062 GCA_001675575.1 Neotoma lepida | reverse complement strand
GAGATCCACCTGCCTCTGCCTCCCGAGTGCTGGGATTAAAGGCGTGCGCCACCACCGCCCGGCTAGTAAATATTTTAAAGTAGGCAAATTGAAGAGAATAAATGTTGTTAAGAGAATTTACTAAAGAATAAAATAACTGAAACTAATGTAATCCAAACATCAGTGGATTCTGTATCTGACTCTGTTGGTTATTTTTTTTTTTGTCAAGTTGACACATGCTAGAGATATCTGGAAGGAAGAAACTTCAATTGAGAATATCCTTCCATCATATTGACCTGTAGACAAGTCTGTCATGGCATTTTCTTGATTAATGACTGATGTGAGAGGTTCCAGCCCAATGTGGATGGTGTCACTCCTGGGAAGGTGGTGCTGGTGGTACAAAAAAGCAAGCTGAGCTAGCTATGTGGAGCAAGCCAGGAAGCATTATATTTCTCTTTGTCCTTTGCTTTATTCCTTGCCTCCAAGTTTCTCCCTTGAGTTCCTGACATGACTTTTCCTCAATGGATGATGGACTGTAACCTGTAAGGTGAAATAAACTATTTCTTCCTCACGTTGTTGTTGGTCAGTGTTTTTTTTTTTTAACAGAAATAGAAATCAAACTAGAACAAGAGAACTGCATTCCTTGAAAAAGATAAAATAAATATATTTTCGGACAAACCAAAAGTGAAAGAGTATACAATCAATATGTACTCAGTAAAAGCATATTTAGACAATAACCATAATAAAAAGGGAGGTCAGAACTTGAAGGCATTGACAGAACAACTTTCGTGAGCCTGCTTCTTAATTTCCACCAAACAAACAAACATTTAACACAGCAGATGAAGCATTTTTACTAGATATAGAGATAAAAGTAAAGTCACAGACATAAGAATATAATACAGCTGATTTCCTTCTTTTCAGTTTTGCTTGTATGAATATTCTAGCTCCTGTATTTTGACCCTTGTATTTTGAGGTCTTCTTTGACAATTTGCCTGTCAACACCACAATATGTCAATATATCAATCCTCAGTGTTTTCTTTTGAATTTCCTGCTCTCCTCTCAATCTGAATTCTCATAAATTGTCCTTCTTCTGTCTTACCAGGCTCACAAAGCCAAATTCTTCCTTTGTTTCCTATACCTCTCAACCTAGATCACCCACTATATCAGATGGAGAACATTTCAAAACAAATAAATAATGTTTCCTCTACAAATACAGTTTTAATTTTTATTTCCCTCTTGCTCTGTGTTTTACCACAGCTCTGATACTGATTTGATTTAAAACAGAGAACATTGACTCTTTATTATCCAAAGTCCACATTCATAAAATCCTGATAATTCATTGACTGTCATTATTTCATATTTCATTCTCAATACAGAACAACAACAGTTATATTGTAATTCAACTCATGCTTCTTCCCTGAGTGGAGCCCCTTTCTATGCTTAAATGAGTACCAACCACTACTAAAAATAATAAAGTTCTGTTTGGATTATAATAGCATGCTATTAGAAAAGCTTCTTCAAAGCCTGAAAATATTCTATGGATTCACAAGCTTCTTGTTTTAACATTTATAGTCCCTCATCATTTGACCTCAAAGAAAAGATTTCATCAAAGTGTCAGTTGATCAATGATATCACTGCGTAGATTTCAAACTGCTAAATGTCACACAGATGTGGCTACAGGAGGGGGCAGTAGAGCAGCGTTAGTTTTGGGTTTCCCAGCTGATATCATCCTTGGGTATTCAGTAGGTCCATCTATACTAAAGAATTTATATATTTTCTATAGGAATCAGGGTTCTAGAAAAGTCTAAGTGGAGGAAATAAATGTCATTTTGTATTCAGTAGTTTTGGGTTTCCCAGCTGATATCATCCTTGGGTATTCAGTAGGTCCATCTATACTAAAGAATTTATATATTTTCTATAGGAATCAGGGTTCTAGAAAAGTCTAAGTGGAGGAAATAAATGTCATTTTGTATTCAGTAATCTCTAACTGAAATGTTTGGGTTTCCTTCAACTATGTGTGCAGACAGTGATGCTCAAGAGTGGTATGAACCTATTATAACTAGGTTACCAGTAAAAATCTCAAGAATATTTAACTCATGAAGCAGTAGTGTCCTATATGTTGAAATGTCATTTATATGCACTGCTTCAAAATTATAGAAATTGTGGCATATTTATCTAGATTGTGTTGATAAATCTGCTAAAGAGTACATATATTTCTATATCTTGAATACATTTCATTTTTGTTTTGACAACTTTCAACTCATGAGTTTCCTTTTATAACTCATACATCTTAATCTTACTTATATAATGCGATTATTTAAGTACTGTGAGTATCCCTGTGGCAGAAAATAGATTTAAAACTGTTATGTCCAATTGATCTACATGGAAGTAACTGATAACAAAGAAAAGCAAATGCCACAGTTTAGATGTTTACCTGTTTAATGTTATTCAAGTTTACCTTTTGAAGATATATTACATCCTGATATTAAAAAACTAGAGGGTATCAGAGTGCCTAAAGGGGTATCTTCTTGTGGAATTCAGTAGTGCCATTTCAGATACTCACTCTTCAGACATATTGGTTCTATATATGTTGTAAAAGAGTAACTAGAAAAACTTGGTAATATCTAAAAGTTCTGCCACATTTATGCTCTCATGTGGACAACTATATTTTCTTCTTTCTGCTTTAGCTGAATTGTCGCTACATTATGAGCATGTAAGCTTCATAGCCAAATTAAATTTAAATTATTTAAATTGTGCTATGAATCACATTATTTCATTGCAATCAAAATAGCTCAAAGATTGCTATTACTAAAGTACACGTTAACATTCAGATCTACTCAATTTTGCCCAGATATTTTCTTTCTGCAAAGGAAATGTCCTCCCGAAAAAAAATGGAAATAGATTAATATAGTTTCCAATTTCAAGTGATTTTTCACTTCTGTAGTTTGTATAGCACCAATCCTGCAATAAGACAATAAAATTATCTTCTCAAGTGGTAGTTCTGACCCAGGATAGAGAGGTCATTTTATTGTTATTAAAGAATGTAAATCATTTCCTAAAGCATATCATCATTAGCATATTATTTCTGCCTTGGCTCTAAGAAAAGTAAACTTAATAAGTAATGTGCTTTCTTACTTGTTTCATTTCCTTCATCTTTCTCATTAATATAATGCTATATTTGTAAAATTAGAGTCCACATATTTCTGCCTAGCTTAAATTCTTCAGTACTTTTTCCTGAAGTATACTGGCAAAAAAAAAAAAAATGTTCACTTTAATCTCAGCTTTTTTCCCAAGGTGTTACAATCTCTTTTATTTTTTTCTCTTTAACAGTATTACTTTCCCCAGAGTTTGTCAGTATTATTACCACTCCTTTCCCACTTCCTCATCACCAAATACCACCAAACATACCTGTGAGGTAATTAGTTCCCTAGCTTCAGGGGTGCTATTGAAAAATAACATTTGGCTCTCAGCCCTCTCACTGGGATTCCTCAGCTAAAGAATATTCCCTTCCTTATGACCATGACCATGCCTCCTTCTAAAGCTCATCAAGTTGCAGTGGGTGATTAACACAAACATAAAGGCTAGACATATTTGCCCCACCTCCCAATTATTCTGAACCCTCAACAGTGCTGTAATCCAGGAGATAAGCTGAGGCCTTTATTGGGAGTGTATTACTATTTAACATTGCACTCTCCAAATGTTTCATCTTCTCTCCCTATGACATATACTTTTAAAAAACAACAGTTTCAAATATATATCTTGCATGCTAAACTCCATATTTAAGATTGCTGCCTTTGGGAATCTGATCAGTGTTAAGTTTTTATTTCTCTTGGAACTGCCTTTCAACTCTTTATTTGCTTGGCTCAGCCTACCATTAATTATTATTTTGAGTAGTGATTCTTAACTTCTATTCCATGCTTATTAGGCTATAATTTATAAATGGATGTTCTTAGAAATGCATATGGATTTTGATTACAGAGCTCATAAGGTTGATGTTTCAATGATATCCTGATTCTTAATTTTTCCCCGCCCACTCAAATTCCAGGAGAGTGCTGATGCATATATTGTTCCCAATCTTCACACCATCAAAGTTTGTTCCAACACAAACTATTGTCCTTCTCTATCTTTGCTAGAGGAATTCTGTGTTCTGGGTGGGTATTTAGCTTGCTAATACCAGAAATACACAGGAATAAATAGGTCACAGTTGTTTCCCCAATGAATGAGGCATAGGGAATATTATGAACATATTTATGCTCCTCACATCAAATTGTGATAATTATGTGGTATATACTACAGTTACTAGGAAGATCCACAATGATGGTCTCCAGTAATCTCTTATAATTCTACTTTTTACTAGCTCTCACTCTTCCATATAATTTACACACTTACAATGTTTACTAAACGTATTGCTATAGCTTGTATCTTGAAAATGTTGAAATAATCTTGAACTCATTACGTAGCTGAGGGTGGCCTCGAAGACACAGAAGTTATCTTGCCATATCTGTCTCCCATATGCTAGGATTAAAGACATTCAGAATCACATAAAGCTTGCTTGCTTCTTTCTTCCTTTCTTCTTCCCACCTTCCTTCCATTCCTCCTGCCACTCCTTTCTCCTTTCCTTCTTTCCTTCTTCCCTTCTCTTCCCCATACTCCTTCTCTATCCCTCTTCCTCCTCTTTCTCCTCCTCCTCCTCCTTCAGTTTTTGTATTGTAGAGAAAAACTGGTAGATTACAGGTGCTAGACAAACACTAGACTACTACTTAACTTGAGCCTGCCTTTCTATCTTCAATGAGATTACTTTAGCTAACAGATGTTCCCCCTACACATATTGACTGATGAACTCCAAGTCATATTTCAAAATTTTGATAAACCCCCAATATTTCCTAGGAAGCCCTACCAGACCAACATTTAGGATATATTACCCTCCCTAAGCACCTCAATATGGTATTTACACTTTCTGCATATCAGTGTATTTGTTTTGTGTTGAGATGATTCATGAATACCTACTTCCAAAAACAGAAATAAATTCCTTAGATACAGGGACAGTATTGCATTCATCTTTGTATAAAGCAAAAATATTAAACACCTTGAACATAGGCCGGAGCTCTTCTTAATCAAAAATATTATCTGATCTAGGTCTTGAGACCTCCTGATAAAGGATATGTTAATGCATCTGATAGTACTGAGTTTCTGGGACAATTGGTTTCATGCTAGCCTTGTTCATAAACTATTATGCTTATCAAGGTTTCCTAATCACAGACTTTAAATAAATGACTGCTTCATATTTAAGTACACAATTTAAAATGAGCATTTTCAAAATCATACAACATGTACATATACAATACATTTAAACTTTGATAATATGTCTTTAATTAGTATGAATAGGGAATATGTTACATAAGTGTGAAAATGTTTATATATTTATACTGTTTTAGATTTGTTTGCAGTTCTACTACACTTACAGTATTTAAAAATATTAAGCTTTTCAATAGTAATATCTATATAAATGGAATTGGCTTTTTCTTAGCTAGCTCATTTTTTCCAAAAGCATAATGTTAACATTACCTCAACTCTAGAGACAATTTTATACAAGTTATCATGATCATGCTGTGCAAATATTTTTCAAAATAATGAAACCTGACAAACATCTTGTATAGCTGTTACCATTTGTTCTAATCTATTCACAGTTTGCAATGGGCCTGATTTGCTTCTTTTACATCTGTTTTAAAATATCATACGAAAATGTTCAAAGGCATATTTTTTGCTTATTATAAACCTGCCTTAAAATATATAAGATTACAATTGTTGAGAAAAATACAAAATGGATATAAAAAGAAAATGTATGCAATCCAGTAATTGAATTTTTCTGTTCATTTCAATAACTTCTAGTCTTTTCTAGTTGTCATAAATATTGTTAATTCAGCAATGCTCCAGAGTTTATTAAGACTCTTATGTTCACTTTTATAAATAGGTCTTTCTGTCTTATATATGATAGTACATTAAGATATATCATTTTTGTCTAAAACAATCATTGAAATTCTGAGGAACTCATGCCCTTTACAAAAACAACAGATATATTGTAGGACATATGTGATGATCAAAATTAAAAATTGAACCTTATTTAAATCAATTTGCATCTCCTAGATTATACATGAAACAGGCAAAATATGTTATTTCATTGAATATTTAGAATACAATTACTATAGCTCAAACTCCGGAAACTTTTTAAAGCAAAAGTTTCAGAAGTAACAGGAGGATTTTAGAAAAACATGTTAGCATTGACCTTAAAAGGTCAAGCACTAGAAAAGCTGAAGAGTAAACAGCTATTATGCCGGCGAGTTTTATGTCAACTTGACACAACTTAAAGTCATTTGAGAGGAGGGAAACTCAATTGAGAAAATGCCTCCATAAGATTAGGCTGTAGGTAAGCCTGTAGGACATTTTCTTAATTAGTGATTGATGGGGGAGGGTCCAGCCCATTGTGGGTGATACATCGCTGAGCTGGTGGTCCTGGGTTCTAGAAGAAAGCAAGTTGAGCAAGACATGGAGAGCAAGCCGGTAAGCAATCCCTCTGTGGCTTCTGAATCAGCTCCTCCTTCCAGGTTCCCGCCTTGTTTGCATTCTTGTTTGACTTCTTTCAATGATTAACAGTGATGTGGAAACATAAGCCAAATAAACCCCTTCCTCCCCAACTTGCTTTGGTTATGGTGTTTATCACAAGAAGTAAATTAGAATAAATTTACTATCCAACAATCTCTCAGGCATTTCCACCTTGGAAGGATTTGCATTTTTATCTACCAGTGATACGGGTAGTATTTTCAACTAAACATATAATATAGACCCTTTGAGTTCTTAGATTTTAGGAGAAATTTGGATTTTTTTTCCTGTTACACTGACAATGAACAACATTATGACTTTTTAAAAATATCCATTCTCCCTGCTTTTAGGATTTGTATTCAGTCTACTATTTACTTCCTCTTTGCTTTTGTTCTCTGCATCATCCACAGTATGTATGGACCTTCCCTTTTGTTCCCAATTCACTTGTTCAGTTCTCTTGCATCTTCCTGTTCACTCAGGAATGATGTCATTTTCACTCTATTCAATCTCATTTTCATATTTTTACCTTATCTTGAACTGATCTTTTGGCAAATATACCCCAGTTATCTCTAAAAGAAACAATCTTAAATTTACACCTCTATACTTAAAAGAATGTGAGCAGGATGTGGATGGAACTTCATTGATGGTATCATTTCATCATTCCTCCATCATTAATCAGTGGTTCTTAGATATTCATACATCTTACCTCTGTATTTATCTGTATACTTATTACTTATTTATCCACCTATTACCTCTTTGAAAACATAAACTACAATCCCAAACACAAGGACCAATTACCTAATTCCTTGCTGCCTTTCTTGAAAATTAAGACAGTAATAGACTATATGGCAATAACTTTGCTTATGAATATGCTATCATAATATTCCTCTCAAATCTCTTGCCTATTGAATTTCCAGAACAAGTGCCATGAAGTTCTCAATCCTAGGTTAATCTTACCTATCCCTTTGATTTTTTCATTCTTATAAAGTGTTAGTACAGCCATGGATAAATGAATATAATTTTGTATTCAAATTGCCTTTTTACCACTGTTTAGCCATATAATTTAAATCAATATCATGTTGCCTCCTTCTGACATTTCCTCAGACTAGACCAGATAGAGTTCAGTGCTTGTTGACTTCTGAGAAACTATGAAATGTTGAGGAACTATTTATAGCCTTATTTATATCTTTAATACAGATTGTGTAATTTGAAATACTTAAATTAAGTGAAAAGAAAGTAGAATGGTTTGAATAATTATTTTACAAGTTTTCATAATGGGGTAATATTTATTCGCTGGTTGTCAGTGAATAAAGTACTGCTAATTATTCTTCAGATTTTGCCTCAACCCCTATTTTTTGTTTTCTATGATCTAAGATTTTATGGCTGTGATAATAAAAACAATTACAAAATCAATTCAACATGGAATATTTTATCTCTAACATTAGGCTATACATGCAACTGTCATCATTCCCCACATCTAGAAAAGAATATTTTAACGGTCGACATGATTGTAAAGCTTCTGTTTGCAGTGGAAGCTGTGTAATACAGAGATTTATAGCTGGTCAAAGTGCTAAAACTAAGTGATTGTTGAATGCTGTCTTATGTTTTTTAACTTTTATTCTTTCATACATTACATCTTGATGGAAGTTTCCCTTCCCTCCACTCCTCCCAGTCCCATCCCTACTGCCTCTCTTCCCCAGATCACCTCCTCCTGTGTTTCCCTTCAAAAACAAAACAAAACAAACAGAACAGGCCTCCCAGGGCTAGCCACAGAACATAGCCTAACAAGATATGAAA
Organism: Neotoma lepida; assembly: GCA_001675575.1. Taxonomy (NCBI): domain Eukaryota; kingdom Metazoa; phylum Chordata; class Mammalia; order Rodentia; family Cricetidae; genus Neotoma; species Neotoma lepida. The sequence goes on along the minus strand of LZPO01017566.1, from coordinate 28,689 downwards.
AGACAATAAGAACAGGCACAAACCCTCTTATCAAGGCAACTCAGTAGGAGGATAAGGGTCCCAAGCACAGGCAAAAGAGTCAGAGACACCTCCATTCCCATTCTTGGGAGTCCCACAAGAACACTAAGCTACACAACTATAAGGTATATTCAGAGGACACAGTTCAGACCCATACAGGGTCCATGTTTGTTGCTTCAGTCTCTATTAGCTCCTGTGTGCCTTGCTTAGCTGATTCCATGGGCCGTGTTCTTGTTTTGTCCTAAATTCCCTCTGGATCCTGCAATCCTTGTGACTTCTTCAGGGTTCTCTGGCTCTGCCTAAAGTTTGGTCTCCATCTGCTTCCATCAGTTTCTGGGTGATGCCTCTCTGATGACAATTGGGCTAAGCACTGATCTACCAGTATAGCAGAATATCATTAGGAGTCATTTCATTGACTTCGTTGCCAGTCCTGTTTGGTTCTACCCTAGTTCTCTAGGCTTTCCAATCAGCAGTTCCTGGTCATCCAGGCAGTGTCTGCTTAGGTTTCCTCTCATGGCAAGGGCCTCATTAGACCAGTTATTGGTTGGCCACTCTCAAAATTTCTTTGCTACCATTGCCCCAACACATCTTGCAGGCAAGACTAGGTCAAAGATTTTGTGCCGGGTTAGTGTCCCATTCCAGCCACTGGAAGCCCTTCCTGGTTATAGAATATGGATGGGTCAGGTTCTGTATCATCTATTACTAGGAGTCCTCACTAGGGACACCCTCATAAATTCCAGGAAGTTTCCACTGCACTACATTTCCGCATTGTCTCCCAAATGCCCTCCAATTTCAGTCATCTCTCTCTGTACTCTCTCCTTCCATTCCTACCCATAAACTGATTCCTCCTATTATCACCCCCACCTAGCCCCAGTCCACCCACATAATCTATTTTCTTTGCATAGACATTCATGCATTCCCCTGAGAGCCCTCCTTGTTACTTAGCCTCTCTGAGTCTGTGGATTGTAGCATGATTGTCAATTACTGAACAGCTAATATACACTTATCAATGAGTATTTACCATGTTTGTCTTTATAGATTTGGATTACCTCACTCAGGATGTTTTTTTTCTACTTCCATACACTTGCTTGAACATTTCACAATTTAATTTTTTAATCTGATAAGTAATACTTCATTGAGTAAATATACCACAATTTATTTAACCATTCTTCAGTAGAGGAACATCTAGTTGTTTCCAGTTTCTGGCTATTATGAAAAAGCTGCAAAGAACATGGTTGTGCAAGTATCCTTGTGGTAGGATGGAGCATCCTTTGGGTACATGCCCAAGATTAGTATAGCTGGGTCTTGAGGTAAATTGATTCCCAATTTTCTGAGAAATTGCCATTGATTTCCATAATGGCTGTACTAGTTTGCTCTTCCAACAGCAGTGGAGGAGTGTTTTTCATCTTAGTCATTATGACAGGTATAAGATGGAATCTCAGAGTTGCTTTGATTTGTATTTGCCTGGTGGTTAAGGATGTTCAACATTTCTTTATGTGTTTCTCAGCAACTTGAGATTCCTCTATTGAGAAATCTCTGTTTAGATCTGGACTCCATTTTTAATTGGATTATTTACCATGTTGATGTCTAGTTTCTGAGTTCTTTATTTATTTTGTATATTAGCCCTCTATCTCATGCGGAGTTGAAGAAAATCATTTTCCATTCTGTGGGATTCTGTTTTGTCCTGTTGATGGTGTCCTTTGAATTACAGAAGCTTCTCAGTTTCATGAGGTCCAATTTATTCATTGTTGTTCTTAGTGCCTGTGCTATCAATGTTCTTTTCAGGAAGTCGTTTCCTATGTCAATGAGTCCAAGACTATTCCCCACTTTCTTTTCTATCAGTTTCAGTACTTGGATTTGAGTTTGTGCAGGGTGATAGATATGGATCAATTTGCATTCTTCAATATGCATACATCCAGTTAGAGCAGCACTTTAGTTGAAAATGCTTTCTTTTCTCCATTGTGTATAACTGGCTTCTTTGTAAAAAAATTAGATGTGCTTAGGTGTACTGATTTATGTCTGGGTCTTCAATTTAATTCCATTGATCAACCTGTCTGTTTTTATGTACATACCATGCTGTTTTTATTACTATAGCTTTGTAGTACAGCTTGAAATCAGGGATGGTAGTAACTCTGGATGTTCTTTTATTGTTTAGGATAGTTTTAAATATCCTGGTTTGTTTGTTTCTCTGTTTCTTTGTTTGTTTTTTCCATATGAAGTTGGATATTGTCCTTTCAAGGACTGTAAATAATTATGTTGGAATTTTGATGGGAATTGTATTGAATCTGTAGATTGCTATTAGTAGGGTGGCCATCTTTACTATATTAATCCTAGATATCCATGAGCATGAGAGATCTTTCCATCTTTTCATATCTTCTTCAATTTCTTTCTTCAAAGGCTTGAAGATTTTGTCCTATAAATCTTTCACTTGCTTGGTTAGAGTTACCCCAAGATATTTTATATTATTTGTGTCTATTGTGAAAGGTGTTGTTTCCCTGATTTCTTTCTCAGCCCATTTGTCATTTGTGTAGAGGAGGGCTACTGACTATTTTAGTTAATCTTGTATCCTGCCAGTTCACTGAAGGTGTTTATCATATGTAGGAGTTTTCTGGTAGAAATTTTGGGGTCACTTATGTATACTATCTTGTCATCTGCAAGTAATGGTAATTTGTCTTCTTCCTTTCCAATCCCCTTGATCTATTTCACTTATCTTATGGATCTTGTTATAACTTAAATTTCTATATTGAATAGATATATAAAGAGTACACAGCCTTGTATTGTTCCTGATTTTAGTGGAGTTGCTTTGGGTTTCTCTACATATAATGTGATGTTCGCTATCAACTTGCTGTGAATTACTTGTATTACATTTAGGTATGTCCCTTGTATCCCTAATCTCTCCACAACTTTCACCATGAAGGATTGTTATATTTTTGTCAAAGGATACTTCTCCATCTAAGGATATGATCATGTTTTTTTTTTCTGTTTGTTTATATGGTGGATTACATTGACTGATTTTCATATGTTGAACCATCCTTGCATCCCTGGGTTAAAGGCTACTTTATCATGGTGGATGATCTTCTTGATGTGTTCTTGGATTCTATTTTATGAGTACTTTATTGAGTATTTTTGCATCAATGTTCACAAGGGAAAATGGTCTATAATTCTCTTTCTTTTTGAATCTTTGTGTGGTTTGAGTATGAGGGTGATTGTTACCTCATAAAATGAATTTGGCAATATTCTTTCTGTTTCTAATTTTGTGGAATAATTTAAGGGGGATTGATGTCATCTCTTATTTGAAAGTATGGTAGAATTCTGCACTAAAACCATTTGGCCCTGTGCTTTTTTTGTTTGTTTGTTTGTTTGTTTGTTTTGGTTGGGAAAATTTTAATTACTACATTTATTTCCTTAGGGGTTATAGTCTATTTCAATTATTTATCTGATCTTGATTCAATTTTGGTATGTAGTATCTATCAAGAAAATTGTGATTTCTTTTAGATTTTTCAATTTTGTGGAATACATGTTTTTGAAATATGACCTAATGACTCTCTGGATTTCCTCAGTGTCTGTTGTTATGTCCTCCTTTTAATTTCTGATTTTGCTAATTTGGATATTCTCTGTGTCTTTTAGGTATTTTGGATAAGGATTTGTCTATGCTATTGATTTTCTCAAAGAATCAGCTCTTTGTTTCATTGATTCTTTGTATTGTTCTCTTTGTTTCTATTTTATTGATTCCCGCTTTCAGTTTGATTATTTCCTGCCATGTACTTCTCTTCGGTGACCTTGCTTCATTTTGTTCTAGAGCTTTTAAATTTGCTGTCGAGTTGCTACTATAGATCTCTCCAATTTCTTTCTGCAGGCACTTAGTGCTATGAACTTTCCTCTTAGTAATGCTTCTATTGTGTCCCATAAATTTGGGTATGTTGTGCATTCATTTTCATTGAGTTTCAGGAAGTGTTTAATTTCTTTATTTCTGCCTTGACCCAGCAGTCCTTCAATAGAGAGTAGTTCAGTTTTTTGTGAGTTTGTAGGCTTTCTGTTATTTCTGTTGTTGAAACCCAACTTTAATCCATGGTGGTCTGATAGGATGCAGGAGATTATTTCATTTGATTTTATATGTGGAACCTTGCTTTTTGAGAGAGTGTATGGTCAATTATGGAGACTGTTCCCTGAGGTGCTGAGGACAAGGTATATTCTTTTTGTGTTTGGGTGAAATGTTCTGTAGATATCTGTTAGGTCCATTTGGTTTATATTATCTGTTAGTTCAAGTATTTCTCTGCTTAGTTTTTGTCTGGATGACCTGTCCATTGCTAAGAGTGGGATATTGAAGTCTCCAACTATCAATGTGTGAGTGTTGATCTGTGATTTAAACTTTATTAGTGTTTCCTTTACAAATGTGTCCTGTGGGATGTCTTTCTGTATGCTGTGAATATGTGCTGCTTTCATTGGTTGATACATAATGCTGCATGGGCCTATAGCAAGGCAGCTTAGAGGCAGGTGGCAAATACAAGCAGATAAATGGAGAGAAGAAAGGAGAGTCTAGGGAGATGCCAGCCTCCACCAAAGGAGCAGCAAGATGCCAGCAGACTGGTAATGCCACAGCCACATGACAATTTATAGATTAATAAAAATAGGTTAAGATATAAGAGCTAGCTAGCAAGAAACCTGCCAAAGGCCATACAATTGGTAATTAATATAAGCCTCTCTGTAATTATTTTATAAGTGGCTGTGGGACCACAGGGCCGGGCAAGATCAGAGAAAACTTTCAACTACAAATGTGTGTGCCCTTTTGTTAGAGGCACAGATGTTAAGAATCGAAAGACCATCTTGGTGAATCTTTCCTTTGATTATTACAAAGTGCTCTTCCCTGCTTCCCTTTCTCTTTTGACTAATTTTTGGGCTTGAAGTATATTTTGTTAGATATTAGAATGGCTATGCCAGCTTGCTTCTTGGGTCCACTTACTTGGAAAACCTTTTTCCAACCCTTTACTCTGAGATAGTGTCTATCGTTAAGATTGAGATGTGTTTCTTGTATGCAGCAGAAGGATGGATCTTATTTTTACATTCATTCTGTTAGCCTATGTTTTTATTGGTGAATTGAGTCCATCGATATTGAGAGATATTAATGACCACTGATTGTTTGTTCCTGTTACTATATTGTTGTTGTTGGTGTTGTTTGTGTGTGCATATGTTTCCCTTTTGGTTTTGCTAGTGTGAGATTATTTATTTCATGTTTTTGTAAGTGCAGTTACCTCCTTGGGTTGGAGTTTTCCTTTTAGTATCTTCTGTATTGCTGTATTTGTAGATAGATATTGTTTAAATTTGACTTCATCATGGAATATCTGGTTTTCTCCATCTATGCTGGTTGATAATTTTGCTGTGTATTTTATTCTGAGCTGGCATTGGTGGTCTCTGCAGGACATCTGTCCATGTCCTTGTGGTTGTTAGTCTCCATTGAGAAGTCAAGTATAATTCTAATAGGTCTACCTTTATATGTTATTTGACCATTTTCCCTTGCATCTTTTAATATTCTTTCTTTGTTCTGTACATTTAGTGTTTTGATTATTATGTGGCAAAGGGTTCAACTTTTCTGATTCAACTTATTTAATGTACTGTAAGCTACTTGTTCTTTTATAAGCATGTCATTCTTTAGGTTGGGAAAATTTTCTTCTACGACTTTGTTGAATATATTTTCTGGGCCTTTGAGCTGAGATTCTTCTAAATCTATTCCTATTATTCTTAGGTTTGGTCTTTTCATGGTGTCACAGATATCCTAGATGTTTTGTGTCAGAAATTTTTTAGATTTAACATTTTCTTTTATGGATATATCAAATTTTTATATCTTATAATCTATGTCTGAGATTCTCTCTTCCATCTCTTGTATTCTGTTGGTGATGCTTGCATCAGTAGTTTTTGTTTGTTTACCTAGATTTTCTATTTCCTGAATTTCCTCAGTTTGTGTTTTCTTTATTGCTTGTATTTCCATTTTCAGGTCTTGAATAGTTTTATTCATTTCCTTCACCTATTTGTTCATTTTTTTTTCTTGGATTTCTTTGCTTTTTTAAAGGTGTTTATTCATTTCCTCTAATTGTTTGTTTTCCTAGATTTCTTTAAGGGATTCATTCTTTTCCTCTTTAAGGACCTCTATCATCTTCATAAAGTGGGTTTTATGGTCATTTTCTTGTATGTTACCTGTGTTGGAATATTCAGAGCTTGCTGTAGAATCATAGTGTGCTCCGGTGGTAACATATTGTCCTGGTTGTTGTTTGTGGTCTTATGTTGGCCTCTAGGCATCTTGGTTTGGGACAATTATAGGTTTAGGTGACAATTTCTGAGTTTATCTTTGTTGGATGGGTGGGTTTTTTTGTTTTTTTCTTTTTTTCTCTTCTGGTTGGTTTTGTTTCAACTTGATACAGGCTAGAGTCATCAGAGAGGAAGGAGCCTCAGTTAAGGAAATGCCTCCATGAGATTCAGCTAGCTGTAAGGCATTTTCTTAATCAATGGAGGAGGGACCAGCCCATTGTGGGTGGTAGTATCCCTGGGCTGGTGGCCCTGGGTTCTACAAGAGAGCAGCCAATGAAAGCCCTGGTAAGAAAGCCAGTAAGCAGCACCCGTCCATAGCCTCTGCATTACCTCCTGTTTCTAGAATCCTGCCCTGTTTGAGTTCTTGTCTTGACTTCCTCTAGTAATGAACAGAAATGGAGAAGCATGTGCCAAATAAAAACCCTTTCCTCCCAAACTTGCTTTTGGTCATGGACTTTGTCAAAAAAAAATGGAACAGCCACTTTGGAAATCAATATGGTGGGTTCTCAGAAAAATGGGAATCAATCTACCTCAGGACCCAGCTATACAAGTCTTTGGCACATACCCAAAGGATGCTCAAGGACACTTGCTCAAGTATGTTCATAAGAGCTTTATTTGTAATAGCCAGAACATGGAAACAACCTAGATGCCCCTCAACTCAAGAATGGATAAGGAAAATGTAGTACATTTACAATAATAAAGTATTACTCAGCTATAAAAAAAAATGACCTCATGCAGTTTGTAGGCAAATGGATAGAACTAGAAAAAAATCATTCTGAGTGAGATAAGTCATACCCAGAAATACAAACATGGTATGTACTCTCTCATAAGTAGATATTATGAGTAAAGTGCAGGATAAACAACTATACACAATATAGGATAATATAGTTAGCCCCAGAGAGGCTAACTAACAAAGAGAGCTCAAAGAGGGATGCATAGATTTCTCTGGAAAGGGGAAATAGAAGAGATCTCCTGGGTAAACTGGGGGTAGTGTGGGGGAATCAGGAGATGGGAACTTGAGGTAGTGGGTTGGGCAGGCTGGGCTTGGGAGGCAAATTGGGGGTATGGCAGAAGGGGAGAGTAAGGAGACATCTTGATGGGGGGCCATTTTGGAGTTAGGGAGAAAGCTGGTGCCAGGGAAACTCTCGGGAATTCACAAGGATGACACTAGGTAAGACCCCTAGCAATAGTGGAGAGGGTGCCTGAACTTGTCATCTACTGTAATCATATTGATGACTACCTAATTGTCATCAGAGAGCCTTTATCCAGTAACTGATGGAAGCAGATGTAGAGATCCACAGCTAAGCACTGGACCTAGCTCCGGAAGTACTCCTGAAGAAAGGGAGGAAGGATTGTACTAGCCAGGAGGCCAAGATCATGATGGAGGGGGAACCCACAGAGACAGCTGACCTGAGCTACTGGGAGAACATAGACTCTGGACCAACAGTTAGGGACCCTGCAAGGGAATGACCTAGGCCCTCTGCATGTTTGTCACAGTTGTGGAGTTTGGTCTGTTTGTAAGGCTCCTAGCAGTGAGATCAGGACCTATCTGTGATACTTAGCTGGCTTTTGGGAACCTATTCCCCATGCTAGATTACTTCGCCAGGCTTTCTGCATGGGGGGAGCTCGGTTCTATCTCAACTTGATGTGCCATGCTTTGTGCAAGCCCATTGGATTCCTGCCCATTTCTGAATGGCGATGGAGGAGTGGATGGGGATGGAGGTAGGTGGGAGTAAGGGGAGGGAATGGGAGGAGACAAGGGAGGGGAAAGTGTGGTCAGTATGTAAAATAAATGAAAAAAATATTAATTCAATTTAAAAAAAAACTTTAAAAAAAGAAACCCTAACTAAGTTTCTGTTTCCTCTCCGGTTTGTGGCCTGACTGACCTGTAGTTCTGCTGGCCAGTGAGTCCTCTGATTTAGTAGAGTGTTTCTGCTGAGTTTCTGGCTGCCTGGGAGATATTTTGGTTCTGTGTGACAGCATTGCCTTTGGTGTTCTGGGAAGGAACCATTATGGCCTGTGGTAAAACAGGGGGCCTCTGCTGCAGTTGTGGGCTGGGGTAATGGTGAGGATGAGAAGGTTGCTGTTGGGGGAAAGCTGAGCTTGCTCTGAGGAAGTGTTGTCAATCTGTGGGAAATGATTTACCTGGGGTTCTATGTGCGTGTGTTGTCTCTGGTAACAGTTGGCTTCTGCTGGAGTTCTGGACAGGCATACAGTGACAAGGAGGTGGGAGCTGTTGGAGGAAGGTTGGACAGACTCTGAGGAAGTGTTGAAGGTCTGCAGGCAGGGGCTTACTTGGGGTTCTGGTAACTGGCATGGCCTCTGGTAGAGCAGGGAGCTTCAGCTGGAATTGCAGGCCAGGAACAAATGCCCAGCTTTAAATGGGACATTTATATACCAAGAAACATTAAAGGATAATGTAAAAGCTGTTAAGGGACAATGTAAAAAGGATGGAAAGGCGTGCTGTGAAACACTGTCTTCTAGATATGAAATGGCTGATATACCAATGAACTCATCATAGCAATGACTACTTCACAGATAGGAACCACAACATTCCATTATGGATTGGGGAGGGGATCATGAGAGTGCATATTAATTGAGAGGAACAATACTTAGAGGTCCACAGAAGAAGATATTACAGTCCATCCTCTATAAACAATATTGCAAAAATCTAATAGCACAGTTCAAAATTATATACGCTCTATAACATTAGGGAAGTAAAATTTCCCAAATCTTAAAAGACAACAATCCACCAGATTTTGCAAACATATTTCAATTACTAAATACACTTTTTAAAAGTACAGCATATTGTCAAAAGACATAAAATAAAATATAATCTAAATTCATGAAATTTTTGGAATATTCAGAAGACAAATAACAAACCCCCAAAGAACCAAGGTAATATTCCTGGGCTGAAAAATAATATCTATATTTTAAAAAATTAAGGTAAGGGTTTTAAAAATAATAATGACAATAAATGTTAGTGATAGCCAAGTTGAAAATATAAAAATGATGCACAAATATATTCCTGAATTTTATTAAAGGACTAAGCTGATAAAATCCAAATGTGTAGAAAATCACAAGCATGATAAATAGATTTTTATGTACTAATGATATCCATAATAAACACACACTCTCAGAAGCATGCTGAGAAAAAGAGCACATTCATATATATAGTTGAAAAACAATTTTAAATGTTTTTTGTTTCACAGAATAACCATGGAGACCTAAAGTCTCTACAGAATTATGTATTTAAGGTCTTCTAGTAAATAAATAGGTAATTTATCTATAAGTCTATATTCAGTAAAATAACCTTTAATAAGGAAGTGCAGAGTACTGAAAAAGGAAGAATAATGAACCTCCCACCACAAAATGAAGTAAGGTGGCACTCAAATACACACATAAAAAATGAATTCACAAAAATATAACAAGCAAAAACTACCACTCTCATTGTATTTTGAACACTGAAATCAAGTAATGTTTTCAGAATAAGTAGGTGAAAATACTGAAAAGCAATGCACTACAATTAGAATATAGTGCTTTTGCATTTTGCTTACATTTTAATTTTTAATTGGCACATATTATATGTGTTTATGAAATACCATGTGATTTTTTTTATTTTTATTTAAATTTTTTTTATTCATATTACATACTAACCATGGATCCCCCTCTCATCCCTCCTCCTGCTCCCGCCATCCCCCATCCCTTCCTCCAAAAGGGTAAGGCCCATGGAGAATCAGCAAAACCTCTGTTTGGTCTGTTTGAGCAGCCCCAGGCAGTGGGATCAGGATCTATCCCTGGTGCATGAACTGGCTTTCTGGAGCCGATTCCCTATGGTGGGACGCCTCGCTCATCCTTGATAGATACATCAGGGAAGAGGTTGGTTTTGCCATGTGATGTTTTAAGACATCTATACAGGTTTTAGTGTTCAAAAATGGTAAACACACCTATCTCCTCAAATGTTTATCATTTCTTTGTAGATAAAACTCTTGATATCCTGTCTTTTGGCTTTAATGTAATACACAACACATTATTACTAGCTATATTCATCTCACAATGAAACAGAAAACAAGAATTGACTTCTCCTTAAGTATAACTTAGTATGCATTGTGAAACTTCCCTCATCTGCTTGCCCTGCTTTTCCCCCTAACTTCCCATAATCATAACTCTACTCTCAATTTCTATGAGATCAGCTGTTTCAGATTGTATATACAAGTATAATTATGGAATATTTGTCCTTGTGTATCTAACTTATACTTCATATAATGACTTCTGAATTCTAGATTATTTGTTGCAAATGACAAGATCTTGCTTTTAATTGTGAGTAAATAGTATTCTATTATGTATATATTGCCATATTTTGAACAGTTAGACTTATTTCATTTCTTGTCTATTGTGAATAATGCTGCATTAAGTATGGGAGTCAAGTGTCTCTTTAACATATTGATTTCATTTGTTTAGAAAAAAATCATTTACCTCCTATCTTTCAGAAGTAAGTATAAACTTGGCAGTTCACATTCCTTATGTGAGTAGCTACTGCCAGGAGGATATGGACTTAATTGTCAAAGAATTGAGATTGTATGCTCTGACTTAGCTGGGGTCTTCCTCAGGGACTGAGACAAGAAATTCTTCTTGTTTCCCCAGATATGGAAAATTCCATGAGCTGAGTAGCTCTTGATAACACATTTAAAAGCCAATCTATGATTACAGAGTCCTGGAGCAAGGAATAATATTCAAGACAGGTAATAGATATCCTAAAAATTCTGGTACAGAATAGCTGAAGATGGACAATATGTCAGGGAATAAAGTCTATTAAAAATCTCTGCCTATACCAAGAGATCAACAAGACTATATTCAGACTCAGGGCTGGAAAAAGACCTGAGAAACCCTAAACCTTTAATTCCAGTTAACCTTCAATCTCTCCTAAAATACAAATAAATGATAAGGTAGAGATACAAATAGATATACTAACTATTAAAAGCACATTCAACATACAGCAATCCCACCTTCAAAGATTAAGAACATATTATTTTTCATTTTTTTTCTTTTCATGGTTCAAAGCATTTCTAGAAACTATCAGAACAATTGCTAAACACTAATATAGTGAATAAAAGACTTCAGAGACTACAAAAGAGAAATTATGCATATCTTTTAAAAAGTTTAAAATCATTTGTAAAATATAAATAGCAACCCATACAAAACCCACAACAATATATAACAAGGGTCTATATTACCTTTCTCATTATTGTGACAAAATAGTCAATAAAAACATCTTAAGAATGGGTTTCTATTATCTCATGGTTTGATGATAAAGTCCATTATGTGGACACTGTATAAGTTGGGGAGGGGTGTCGCAGCTCTGGTGAAGGGAAACTGAAGCAGCTGGTAACATTCTCCATTTTATTCAGTCTGGAAACCCAGCCTGTGGTGGGTGCTGCCCACATTACGGGTAAATCTTCCGTCAGTTAAACCTTTCTGTAAAGATCTTCAAAGATATTCCCAGAGCTTTATTTTTTCCCTACATGACTTCAACTCCAATCAAGCTGAAACTGAGGGTTAACAAAAGTTGTTATATCATGATATTCAAAATTGCCAATTTTAAAAATAAACTTTCTCATAAAAAAAGAAATTGTCAGGAGATATTTCCTCAGATGACCAAACATTGGACAAATCAGACTGTGATTAAAACATCTGCTCTATATAACTTTAATAAGCTAAAGGAAAACGTAGAAAAATGATTAATGAAAACCAGGGAAAATATTTTTCTCCAAATAGAAAATATCGATAAATAACAAAAATAACAAGAAATACAAATAGCAGGTTTGGAAAGAATACAAACTAAGTGTGCTGGGCTGAGTGACAATGGCCCCCACAGATTTGTGTATTTGAATACTTGGTCACCAGTTGGTAGGATTATTTGAGAAGGATTAGGAGGTGTGATCTGTTGGAGTAGGAGATGTGTCACTGGGAGTGGGCTTTATATCTGCCTGGTGTTTATGGATCAAATGTAAGCTCTTAGCTACTGCTCCAGTGCCATATCTGCCTGTCTGTTGCCATGTCCCCTGCCATGATGGTCATGAATTTGTCCTTTGAAACTTTAAATCCCCAATTAAATGCTTTCTTTTATAAGTTGTGTTTGGCCATAGTGTCTCTTCATAACAATAGAAAGGTAATTAAGACACTAAGGTAAAATTTAAATAAATAAGCTCAAAATACCTTCAATATCATTAAGCTCATGGTCACATAATAATAGTTCAGTATGAAGAGAGTAAATAGAGGTTCAAAGATATCTATTATTTTGGAAAAGTTTTTCCTGAAAGCCATTTCCCTATATGACCAGTATCTTTTTATATTTATTTCCACTTTCCCAATTTAATAAATGCCAATTTTTGATAAACAATATAGGAACTTCAAGGCAGTTATGAACATTATATTTCAATTTCAAGGCCTGTGATTTCTATTTCTAGGTTGTCATATGTTGAGAAGTGAAAGAGTGACAATGTGTCTTAGGCAGTCTTGTGCTGCAATAACTCTATACAACAAACTGTAATTTATATAAAGTGGAGAAGTATTTCTCATATTTTCTATGTTAAATAGAAATAGAAAAAAAGAGCCTCATTTGTCTCTAATCTTAGAGGAAAGGAATTCAGTCTTCTATCGCAGAATATGATGCTAACGGTGGTCAACTCACATACTGACTTGAATGTGCTCCTATTTATTAAATAATTTCTATCATTAGAGGTCTGAGTTTGTCAAACAAAATTTCAGCATTCATATCCCAAAGTTCAGTATAGTTTTCTTTTTAAATACATATTACCAAATTCAATTTGCTATTATTTTGTTGAGGATAGTTCCACATATACTTGCCTAAAACATATTTATAATTATAGTTTTAATATTGTTTGGAGTTTAGTATGAAGGTAATGATATTTGAGTAGAATGAGTTTTAAATTGTTCCCACATTTTTAATATTTTTGAAGTTTTTTATGAGTATTTGTGTTAATTATTTAAGCATTTGGTGATATTCACTAGTGAATATATGTTGTCCATTATTTTTTAGTCGATAAAATTTGGGTTAGTAATTAAATCAGCTTAAAAGTTAGCTGTTCTATCTCTTCAGGATTCAGATTTGGAAAGTGGTAGATATCTTAAGAACTTTGATCTATTTGAAGAACCAATACTTGACTACATTAATTTTTTTCCTGTTTTTCATTTTGTTACCACTGTGCTTATCTTTAATATTGCCTTTCTTCAGATATGTTGAGGCTGTCGGGTTTTTTTTTTTGCCTGTTTTTCCTTAAAGTGAAATTATTTGCTTCAGATTCTTCTATTTTAGTTTGAAGTTTTACAGCTATAACTTCTGCTTAGTGCTCTTTTTGCTACTGCTTACATTTCTGTGTATTATGCTTAGTGAAAGGCTCTAGCAGGTCAGAGCATGCCAAACATTGCACCAGCAGGTCTTGTCCTTCTCCCTTCCATCTCCCTTGCTAAACCATTAAATTTCATTCCTAAAGATATCCACCAAGGTCTATTCCCTTATTTGGCCACTTTCTTATGCCTGACTCATTCCTGAGTTTGATCACCAAGGTCCAACTATCAAAACATCAAGGTCCAGTCATTAAAAATTCCCACATGGCTCCCCTAATTAAAATATCCAACCAGAACTTACCAACACATCCTAGCTCATTCTAACATAGACCCCCATTTTCCCTCTTAAAATTAACACTTGGAAAGCTATTTGCTGCTATTTCTGCCCAATTCAGATTCAGCCACCTGGTCTCTTTGCTTTACTTAATAAAGGTTTTCTTTGCACTTGGTTTGTGTTTGGAAATTGGTTTTTGGATGTGGTCTGTGCCTAATCTGGGGTATAGAGGGGAGCACCCTGCAGTACAAGGGTCCTTTCAGTTACATTTTTGTTTATCTAAAAGGATTTTGTATAATTTTCTCATATTTGTGTATTTCCTGTCTTCCTTCTGCTCTTGGTTGCAATCATTTTTGATGGACAATTTTGTGGAGGATACTGCCTTTGGTTAAATTTTCTTCCTTTCAGAACTTGAAATCTTATTTCTCTACCTTTTGGCAGAAATTCTGATGAGAAATACAGTGACAATCTCCCTGAATTTCTTATACAAATGCTTTTTATTAGTATTTTATTTAAACAATATAATTTTGCTTTTGACATTCAACAGTTGGTAGTGTGTCGTGATATAGGTCTATCCGAGACTACCTTAGTTGAGCTCTTTATCTTTGTGTAGACATTAGTTCCTATAATTTAGGATATTTTCAGTTGTAATTATTTCAAGGAATCCCTATGTTTTCTCTGTATCAGAAACCATAAGTTACAAATTTATCTTATTTAAGGTGCTTCATATGTCCCTCAGGCTCTGTTCACTTTTCATCATTATATTTAATATGTGCTCACTAGATTAAGTGCTTTTAAATGACATCTGCTATGGAATCCTTCTAGTGCGTTTCTTAGTTTCTGTTATTTGTTTTGCTTCTTTGCTTTTTATTTTTAAAACATACATTTGTGGTGATATATTGTGTCCCCCAAAATCTTGTGCACCCTAATAAAAATTATCTGGGGTTAGAGAACAGAACAGCCACTAGATTAGACATAGAGGCCAGAAAAACAGTGGCACACATGCCTTTAATCCATTCCAGAGGCAGAGATCCATCTGGATCTCTGTGAGTTCAAGGCCACACTGGAAACAGCCAGGTGTTGTGGTACACAACTTTAATCCCAGCACTTAAGATCTCGTGTCTTTGCTTGAGAAAGATACATGCTTTTAATCCCAGGAAGTAATGGCAGGAAGCAGAAAATTATATAAGGTGTGAGAACCGGGAACTAGAGGCCCCTCTTAAGCTTTCAGGCTTTGAGCAGCAGTTGAGCTGAGATTCATTTGGGTGAGGACTCAGAAGCCTGCAGTCTGAGGAAACAAGATCAGCTGAGGAATTGGCAAGGTGAGGTTAGATGTGGCTTGTTCTGTTTCTCTGATCTTTCAGCGTTCACCCCAACACCTGGCTCCCAGGTTTTCTATTAAGACCTTTTAAGATTCGTGTTATATAATTTTCTTTGTATTCTAATTTATTCAAATAATTATTTTGCTGGTGGTATTTAAGTATCTGTATTCTAGTCAGATTTTGTATATGTTTAAGAAAAGTATTTTCTTATTATTGTCCAGTAAGTCACAGGCCTATGATTCAATTTTGGGACATCTATTTTGTGTTTTTAAATATGTCACTTTTCTCTCCTCCTTTGTACACCTTTGAATATTTTTTAGAAAATTAGGTGTATGAAAACACATGCTTTGTACAAAAAGCTTATTCAGCTCTATCCAGATGAATACATTCATTAATCAGTCTACTGTAAAGGATGTCTGGATCCTCTCAAATATTTTTAGAGGATGCATCTTGACAAAATTCCTTCTTATGTTTTACTCAAGTCCCCAATACACAGTAGTCTAACTTCAACTGTATCACTTCTAGCTTTTCCTAGCAATATAGATTTCTATTATATTTCTTTGCCTGATTTTTTTTTGTCCTCCAGTTCTCACGGTCTGAATTCCCATGTGGTAGTAAAGAACAATCTTTACTGTCCTCAGAAGCACTGTCCTCAGTTACTTCTAATCTGAGATCCAAAATATGTTTCCTTTCTGCTTAGCAGAGTGTTCTAAGTTATATCAAACAGAAAGCACTCCCTTGGGCAGGCTTCAAATAAGCCAGAGTGTCACAAACAAGTTGAATTCTTTTCTTCCATCCCACAAAATGATATTGGGAATTGTGTGCCTTCCTCCCAAGTGCACAGTGCTGCCTCTGGAAGATAGACGGGCAAGAGAAAGCTAAAATATTTCAGTTTTCTCCTGTTGAACATTTTGCTTAGGAATTCAAATGATTGCTGCAGTGTTAAAACCATACAACTTTTTCAATGTTTATGTTCTCAATTATAAACTGCCATTTGATCATAGTTTACAATGTTTACTCTTGCTTGTTTCTGAAGTTCTATCTTTTGTTCACTGATAATATGGCAATATGGACTTTGTGACAAAACTAATATGAATAACATAATTTACTAATAATGGAAGCAGTGAACATAGTATATAATTCATCTTCAATATGTATTAGCATTATTATGATTAGCTTAAGATATCATAATTAAATTCTTTCTTTTCTTTAAAATGCCAAAAGAAAAATATGTCTAAAGATATTTATTGCCTATCTATGCAAAATTTTTTGGAAGTTAGTTTTTTCTCAGTCATCTTTTATGCTGCCTACCAGTTATGTTTGTTCACTTTTTATACCTTATGTCAATTAAAGATCCTGGCATATAAAATTAATACAAACATTATTTGAATGACTAAAAAATAACTGAGTATGGAAATGAATAAATGGATAAATTTCAGTATTTTAGCATTACATTTGGAGCTTTCTGACTCAGGTCTGAGCTTCATTACGTATTGTAATAAATAAACTATAGTTCTATAGGACATTTGTCACTTTTAATATAAAATCTTTCTAGTATTTCCAATGACTCTTGTATTGAGTTCCTCATTATATTGTCTTATTTCATCTTTACCATAATGACTCTTGGTACTACTTTTTTCTACTACAATTCTTAATATCACTGGTGTTTCTACATTAATTCCACTTCTTATGATAGCATATAAATAATTTAAGCCACTGGTTAAATCCAAATGCACACTTGAAATACAAATTATTTAGTGATTCTTTTTGCACCAAAAACAAGTAATTAACTTTTTTAAGGAAAAAATGTCCTCAGCTCTACTTGTAAATCACTTACAGGATATTCAATCACTGCAGAAGAAAATACATATAGTGCATCCTGTAAATACATCTAACCTAATGAATAATTAATATCAAGAAAATAGAAAGAGAAACTATTAAATAATGTGGTCTCTGTGTCAGTTCTCTAAATTTTCTTTTACCTAATTCTACAGTAAATAAAGGTACTGCCAGATTTTATGGTATAAAACAAACTTTCTCTACTTAAGTAAGTATTGTTTACTACACTGAAGAATTCAGAAATACACACTTTTTTGTTCTGCTTATGCAAGTTCTGAACTGAAATATGTTAAATCTTTGAAAGTAGAGAAAAAACTCCTTGCTCAGTTTTCAACATGCTCTGTGCAATGCTAGACGTTATCACATTGTGCACATTCTGTTGTAAAGATGGGCAAGAAGTGCTATTGGAAAACAGAAGCTTTAAAAGGGAGCCTTGTTCAAGTGAAGATTTTCTTGATAACCTGTTGGTTTACTACACAAAGCTTTGCTATTTCTTCAAGGCTTAACAGGCTAGCTTTCATTTGTTTCCCTTATTTATTCTGATATTTTATTTTCAGTAAACACCATACATTTTCTGAATATTACCATTTTCTAAAAAAATTCTTCATTACATCAGGAATGTTATAAACATCTCCTACACCTTAAGCTAGGATACAGTAAAAACTGTTGCTAATATATGTTATTAATCAATAAAGAAATGATAAGTATACTCTATGGCCTAATTCCTATTGAGGAAATTCTCTAAAATGTTCAAAACAAAGTAGACATCACAACCAGACAAGTGTCATATCTATGTCAATGATTGCTATGAGTTCAACTCATTACTAGGAGAAATATTTACCCATTCAAATGTGAAAGATATATAACTTGGTTTGAAAGTATTGAATATTGTATGCCAAGAAAAGTCATTCTTGTAGGAATATTCAATGTTTTAAATAGTTTTACAGCAAATTGAGAGGTTATGTACATGTTATATATGTGGATAATATTCCATAATGAAAATTAAGTATATTATTACATGGTAGACATATATGGTGCATAGGATAAGATACCTTATAAACTTTTGTGTGAAATTGTTATAAATTTATATTACATATTAATATAATTAACAAAATCTGTGATATTGTGCTTAAGCAACGATCCAATATTCTCTTTTATTTTTTATTTTATTTTATTTTCTGAGTTTTTTCTTTTTTGACACAGGGTTTCTCTGTGTAGCCCTGGTTTTCCTAGAACTCACTCTGTAGACCAGGCTGGCCTCAAACTCAGCAATCCACTTGCTTCGGCTGCTTGAGTGCTGGGATTAAAGGCATGTGCTACCACTTCCCAGCAAGACCCAATATTCTTAACTGATCTCTGGAGGAAATAAATATTTACCCTAAAAAGCAGTCAGGATGGTGGTATTTTTATTTCATTCTATTGAAGTACAAATCTAATTTTAGAATTTAATTTTTCCTTCCATAAAGAACTCCAGGCCTGCTTTATCATTTTTCATTTTCATTAATTACTTTGAAAGAAAGTAATCTTTCTGAGGGAGGTAGTTTAGTTGTGGGAATCTCATTAGAAAAAACCATAAGAAATTATTGATTCATCAAAATGTGCTCTTATTAACAGCAGTCCAGAGATATTTTTTAAAGTGAATGTTCTCTTGTGAGAACTGATTAAAATTAAACCTTTATAGTAAAAAGAGAGAAAAAGTGAAATGCAATGTTTAGAACGAGAAATTTAAACAATCCAATGGTAATTATTAGTTTCACTAAAGATAATGAGTCAGTAGCTACTTAATGGTTAACAATTATATACATGAATGAGTTCAATGAAAATGCTGCTATAAAAAAGCTTGTTAAGCCTTTCCCTAAAAGTGTTCAATTCCTGATGATTCCAGAGTCTGAAAGTAAAATCCAAGGACACTGGTGAAGTGTAAAATTTCAAACTCATGAACTATTCATCAGCAATGATCCTAAGGAACACACAGTAATAGCTCCTGACGCTTACTATTCCAGAAAGAAATCTATCAAAGCAGAGGTCTTTGAGAAAAAAAAATATGTATGTATGTATGTATGTGTGCATAGTTCTTAACATCCAAAATAATTTAACCAATTCCTGTTAGAAAGATAATCTGATTGTTATATATTATATACAAGCTACTTCCCAGTTGAGATATTTATCTACCAGAATCCATATTAACTCAGAGGTGAATTATCAGAGATAGAAGCCTTTCAGTGCTTAGAAGCTTGGAAGTCGTACTTGCCACACTGACACCTTGCCATCATTGTCTTTTAGCGACATGCTTTCTAAATGTCTTTTCAACTTCTGAAATGTAGCAGATGCCATACATGCTCTGCCATGTTCCCATTCAAAAAAACTGCTAACTACAGTGGTCTCCAGTGAGACTGAGCTATTCACAGCAAATTAATATACTATATGAATTGATTTTTACCCCTCCTATCCTTCATGGATGCCATCTCTAAGATAACCTATTTGTTCTCAAAATTGCTTACAGAGCCATGAAATTTGAGATACCTCTAAGAACAAATTGTATAGGATGCTGGTCCTGAACTCCGTGCTTGCTACAGTCTCCGTCCACAATAATGTCCTAACCACTCATAGGACAGAAATCTGTAGATAAAACAGAATGTGTTTACCCTCGATATATATTTCTAAGGCTTATAATAAAAACATAATAGTCTGCCTCTGATTCTAGCACTAGCACTGAACTCTTCTCTGGTCAGTGCTAATGGTTAAGTTCCATAAGCACAGTTTAATAAGGGCTATCAGGAGAAAGTGTGAACCAAACTTGACCATGGTTGAGAAAGACACATTATTTAGAATGATTTCAGCCACAATGTAGGATAAATTTCATAATTTTCAGTTGTTTTCTCATGATGAATCCTGAATAGTTCCTCGAACTTTGTTAGAATTCTCTAGTTTTGACATTGTCTTTGTTAAAGCTTCTTAAGTAGATCACATACTTCCTGTTTATGCTATTTGTGTTCTAAGCCTTCATTTTTTTACTTCAATGATTTTTCCTTTGATATGCTTTTTAATGTAATTCATAGCTTTTTTTGTGCTATGCTTTGTGAGGTTTCCCCATTCCACTTTGTGTATCCTAAATTACAACCTTATCTCTTTCCCATTATTTTGTGTTTGCTTTTACTAGTAATCCTATGAGAAATCACAGTTCACAGGCTTATTTTTATGTTAATTTATTGGTTTGGGGTAACTGATCCATTCAGGTGAACTAATAAAAAGAAAGTTTATGGGCTGAATAGACATTGTGTTATCTCTTCAGAGTTGTTTTTTTTTTCTGTCTAGTGCAGAGCTAAAGACAAACAGAACAGAATATGTATAAACAAAATTTCTCTAGCATGAATTTTTCTCTAGCATGAAAAAGCAACTTTATTTTTTTAACTTTATGGAGAGTTATAAGTTTCCATGCTTATTTTCATGTGAAAATGTCTCACTTTCTAGGAGAAATGACATAGTTAAATAAGTACTAAAAACGAGAATTAGTCCTACCATGAATACAATATACAGGTCAATATGTATCAAGTAAAGGAGTGCAGCTAGACTTGGCTTCATGTTACTTCCACCAGGGTAGAGTTTTTTACACTTCACCTGGAAGTGACCAGTCAGTGTGAAGCCACCACAGACAATAATACATACATACACAATTTCAACTTTTAGGCTTTTTCACTTTTGATGGAATGTTTACAACCCAAAATATTGACAATTTCAAAAGTTGGCAATGCTATGGAACAACAGAGACTTATTCATTGCTTATAGGGGTGGAAAGTTGTACAGCAATGTTAGAAGCAAGTTTGGCAGTTTGTTATAGAAATAAACTTGCCCTTAATACTCATTACAATTTTCCAGAATGAGTTGAAAGTTTACATCCCTACAAAACAATCTCCATATGAATATTTACAATGGATTATTCATCACTCACACTATTTTGAAGCACTAAACATCTTTGTACATGTAATATATTGTAATATAATAAAATCATTAAGAATAAGTAAATAAACTTGTAATTCAGATATTAGAACATTATTCAGCAACAAAAGAAATTGTGCTCACAACCCATGATACGGCATAACAACAGTATATCATCGAGTAAAAGAAGAAACTCTGAATACACTGGTATACTTTCTGCTAGATGTCATTCTAGAAAAGCCAAAACTACAGCTACAGCTTAAAAAAAAGACCAGTAGTTTCCCAGGTTTAGTGATAAACTGAGGAATACAGTGAGCATTTACGAGAGTAAGACTGCTCTCTATAGTAGCATAATGGAGGATACAGACCTCATTTATCTATTTATTTATTTTTGCAACAGGGCCTAACTATGCTGGTCTTAAACTCACAGAGATTCACAAGCATCTGCCCTCCTGAGTGCTAGAATTAGAGGCAAGTGTCATGATACCTGTCTTGATTAATGTATACACCTCAAATCCCACAGAATTGAAACAAAAACTCTAGTTTAAGTTACAATGTTTGACACTAATGTGACAATGTTGTTGCATGACTTGCAAAATGATTCACACATGTAAATATTGATAGAAGGGAAGCAGAACAGTCAAAAAAGAGAGGGATAGTTGACTCTGTATTGATAGTTTTAGTACATTTGGCCTGTAAAGTAAAATTTTTCTGAAAACAGTTTAATAAAATTGAAACTGAACCCAGCAACTATTAAGAAAAAAAATCAATGCAAAAAATAGTTGTGTTTCTATATACTAATAAATGACAATCTAAAAGGAAGTTTTTTACATTAGTATTCAAAAATGAAAGAACATTTTTATTTTGTTGGTTGTTTAGCCTCTGTAGTTCTGTGAATTATTTCAAACTGTTGTAATCCACATCTCCAAATGATCTTATCAGTATGTCAACTTTTAAATTTATTATAATTTATCATTCTTGGGTAAAAATACATTCCTGTATGACCTTCCTAAATTATTACTCTTATGATTGCTCTCTTTTTTAATTAAAAAATTAAGTGTGTGGATGTTTACCATCCATGTGTATCTGTGATCACATGTGTGCAGTTTTGCCTGTGGAGGCCAGAAGAGCATGCTGTATCTGCTGGAAATGGAGTTATAGACAATTGTGAGTTGCTGTAGGGATTCTAGCAATCAAACCTAGCTCTTCAGAAAAAGCTCTTAACCTCTGACCCATGTCTCTAGACACTGTGGTCATGTTTCCTACTGCTAAATCCTCTGCTTGCTCCCATATTTCTCTTCTACAGATTTTCCTGTAGGAATGAACAGTCTTCTCTTTACCAAGTATAATTTATTCAAAAACATAGCATTACTCAAGTTGAATCAAATATTATTCCTCGTGTCATGTTTTTCTTAAAAAAATACCTAAAAAAGTCTTTTATCTTAGTTTCATTATCTGTATATACTATAATTTGCCTACAAATTTCTCCCTAAGAGACATCTTGTCTCAGTCATTTGAACAATCAATTCTAATGTATTCATGTGTGTTTTCTCATCAGATGGATCCTATTTTTCACACAAAGGTAATATAATCTGTAGAAGAAAACTGCAATATAAAGCATCATTTAATCTTAAGAAAATCAATGATTTTTAAATAATTGAAAAAAAATTTGGTATAGTTAGCTTATGTGAAGTAATATTAAAAAATGTCAGTACCTACACAGCAATACACCATTCTTCTGAATAAAAAAAATGTAGAAAATATTATTAAATGCCTATGGTAATTGAAAAAAAAATCTTCCATAGGCTTATATCATTGATAGAACTGTGTAATGAGGAATATGTACAGAGAATAAGAAAAATCTTGTGTAGCAATTATGTAACCTGGTAGTTTTCTGAGGACTTGATAAAGAAAACAGAAATTTTTATTTTCCTTTTCAAAAACTGTATATATGTATAGTATTTAAAACAAGAGCAATTCTCATGGAAAAAATCAAATATGGACTTGGAAGTTTTACTATCCATCAAACAGCTTTGTTTCCACTGCTCACTGCAACACCTACCCTAAAGTTTTGTGCAACACTTTGATGACAAATAATCTTGTTTCCTTCTGGTTCCAGACAAAAAGACATGAACTCAGAGACAGCTAAAGGAGGCCCAAGTCTACCAACAAATAACTTTGAAGAGTAAATCTACTGTGCTATCTTGTTATTCCTTCCTGGGCATAGAAGTTAGAAATTTAATTGCTTTTATGGAGAAATGTTTGAAACTTAAATTATCCTCAACTAAGTACCAAAGGGAGCAAAGTCTAGGGGCATCTTAATGAAGCAGAGGTTCTCAAGGTCAAAGTCAATTCTGAATTATTCCAGTAGCACCAACCAGTAGACTTGATAGGAAGAGAGAATCAAAAAACAGATTTTCAGACTAGATTCCAGAGTTGGATAAGAGTTCACACAGGGAAACATCCACAGCAAAGGCACCACTGAACAGTAAAAAGTAAAACTGAACAAAAATGCAGAACCTTGGCAAGAGCTACCTACATATCAAAGAATGCTGGGTCTAAGGGAACCAAAATTCCAAAGAAATGAAGTATGGACACAATCTCCAAATCTTGTTTGGTTTTCCTTTCTAACTGCTTTTATTGCCTTGGTTATATTATTCCTTCTTTACTGCAAGAGACATTATAGTGCAATGAAAAATGAAATGAAATGTGAGAAGGTGTGCTTCTAGATGAGAGGAAAACAGAGTGGGCTACAAGATGGACTCAAACTGGGATTCTGGACTCAGCTGTCATTACCTATGTGCAATCAAGTATATTCACAAATTTTCTGAGAGTTAAGATTTTATTTATACAGTGATTTTGATAATCTTTACTTTGTAGAATAGCTGAAATGCAGGTGTGGGGGACTGAGGTAGAGAAATACAAAGTATATCATTCTCTTGAGGCTTATCAGCATCATTTATACAATTTTCTAAGATTATATATAATTATAACATTTTTTCCCTTCTCCTCCAAACCCTCCCATAAACCGCTCCCACTCTTCTTCAAAGTTATGGCCTCTTTTTTCATTAATTGTTATTGCATACATATGTGAATATATATATATATATATATTCCTAAATGTAAGTTGTTTGGTTTATACAATGTTACTTATATGTATGCTTTCACAACTGACCATTTGGTGCTGGACAACCAATTGCTGTCCTCTTCTCTGGGGAAGACCATCTCTCCTATTTTCAGCTTTTCTTAGTTTCTTATAGTTTTTTGTATAGGGATTAGGCCTCATGGGATTTTCCCTAACCATTCTGGCATGTTCATTGGTGTTACACTCTTATTCATAGCAGGTGCTTAAATAAAGATGATAGCAAACACATACATGCACAATCATGGAACTTTGGCATAATATGAACACTGAATATTTGATATTAAGTAGTCATTGCATTGTCTTTAATTTAAATGATATAATTACCATGTACAAAAAGGAAGTATTATTTTTTGCTTTTAGAGACATTGACTTTTGTAGATGATATCATATGATGATTGAGATTCACATCAAAATAGTCATGGCACATATTTAGCCATGTAATCCAAGTTAAGTAGGGCTATTGTGGTTGTTCAAATATGAATGTCTTCCTTAGGCTCATATATTTGAATGTTTAGTCAACATAGAATGGCACTACTTGAGAAGGATTAGGAGATGTGGCCTTGTTGGATAAAGTAGGTGTGGCCTTGCTGCAGGAAGTGTGTCACTGGGGGTGGGCTTTGAGGTTTCAAAAGCCCAAGCTAGGCCCAGAGGCTCTCTCTTCCTGCTGCTTGCAGATCCAGATGTAAACTCTCAGCCACTTCTACAGGATCATGTCTGCCTATGTGTTACCATGCTTCATTCCATGCTGATAATGGACTAAACCTCTGAAACTGTAAGCAAGCCCCAATTAAATGCTTTATTTATAAGGGTTGGCTTGGTTATGGTGTCTTTCCATGCAATAGAACCAGCAACAGAACACTGACCAAGACAGTTATAGAGGAGAGCTACTATGTTTTTCCTGTGATGATGTGTCTGTGTGTGTCTGTGTGTATGTATGTGTATATGTATATGTATATGTATAATGAAAAATTCAAAATGCATAGTATCATTAATCCATGATAGCACATGTAATGGATTGGATTTTTGTCCTCTTAAAATTTTTATGCTGAAGCTCTAACTTCCAGTACCATATTATGTGACAACATAGGGCAATACTACAGTTTTTAAAATAAATTTATTTATTTATTTGTTTGTTTGTTTGTTTTAAATCCTAGCTACAGTTTCCCCTCCCTCCTCTCCTCCACATCCCTCCCCTTCACTCCCCCTCTATTCTGACTCACTAATTCACTTCTCCTCCATTTCTGTTTAGGAAAGGACAGGTCTCTCTCTCATGAGTACCAACAAAACATGGCATATCAAGTTGCAGTAAGACAAAGCACTTCTTCATGTATTAAGGCTGGGAAAGGCAACCCAATATGAGGAGTAGGGTTCCAAAAGCTAGTAAATAGTCAAAGGTAGCCTCTGTTCCTGCTGTTAGGAGTCCCACAAGAGGACCAAGCTACACAACTGTGACATATATGCAGAGTGCCTAGGTCAGTCCCATACAGGCTCCCTGTTTGTAAGTTCAGTCTATGAGCCCAGGTTAATTGATTCTGTGAGTTTTCATGTGGTGTCCTTGACCCCTCTAGCTGCTACAATCCTTTAAGATAAACATTGTAGTTGTTTGTAGTTTTTATTCTTTATTATTGTCTCTTTAGGAGGCCCACCACCCAGCTCCCAAATAAATCACAGGGAGGCTTATTCTTTTTTATGAATACCCAGCCTTGGCTTGGCTTGTTTCTAGCAAGCTTTTCTTAACTTAAATTATCCCATTTATCTTTTGCCTCTGGGCACTTATCTTTCTCTATTCTATATACCTTTCCTTATTTCTTACTCCATGGATTGCCGTATAGCAGGGTGGCTGGACATTGACGTCCTCCTCTCCTTTTCTCATTCCTCAATATTCTCCTTCCCAGATCTTTCCTTCCATTTATTCTTTCTGCCTGCCAGGCCTGCCTATTCTTTCTTCTGCCTTGATATTGGCTGTTCAGGTCTTTATTGGATGAATCAGATGTTTTAGGCAGGCAAAGTAACACAGTTGCACAGAGTTAAAGAAACACAAGATAAAAGAATGCAACACATCTTTGTATCATTAAACAAATGTTAATACAGCATAAACAAATGTAACACATCTTCAACTAATATTCCACAACAAAACATGGTATGTAGTCATAAGTGGCTATTAGCTGTAAAGTTAAGGATAGCTATAGTACAATCCACAGACCAGAAAGACTATGTACCAAGGAGGGTGCATGGGTGGACACCCAGATATCCCTGGGAAGGGAAAATAGAAGAGATTTCATGAGTGGACTGGGGTAAGGTGAGGATGGGAACATGAGAGATCATGTTGGAGGACAATAGGGGGAGGACTGAAAGCAACTACTGGAAAGGGGAGCATTTCAGGGTTAAGTTAAATGCAAGAGAATCTCCCAGAAATCGACAAGGATGACCCCAGCTAAGACTGCTAGCAATAGTGGAGAGGATGCCTGAACTGGCCATCACCTGCAATCAAATTGGTGCCTAGCCCAACTGTCATCAGAGAGCCTTACCCAGCAACTGATGGAAACAGATGCAGACTCACAGCCAAACATTAGACAGAGTTTGGGGGATCCTACAGAAGAAGGCCATACTACACATAAGGAAGCAAATAAAGTAAAATGAGGTCCTATGATAAACCACTAAATAACAGGAATTGTGTCCTATAAGAAAGCTTCTGACACAGATACTTACAAAGGAAAATTTGTGTGAAGGCATACTGAGAAATCAGCTATCTATATAAATCAAGGAAAGAAGCTGCAGAAACACATAGCCTGCTGTGATGACCAGATCTTGGATTCTAACCTCAGAAACCATGTAAGAAAATAAATTTCTGTTGCTTAAATCAGAGAAAGAGGGAGATGGAGAGGGAAAAGGTAAGGAAGAGGGAGATAGAGAGAGAAAGGGAGGGAGGGAGAGAGAGAACACCAAATTAGTCAGATTTATTATTTTTATTTAATGTATTTATTTATTTTATATCCCAACCACAGTTCCCCTCTTCCTCTCCTCCCATCCCCTCCACTCCTCTTCTCCACCCCTCCTCAATGGACTCCTCCTCTGTCTCTGTTCAGAAAGGGGCAGGCCTTCCATGGGTATCAACAAAGCATGACATATCAAGCTGTGCCTTAAGACTAAGCACCTTACCTTGTATTTAGCCTGGGCAAGGCAACCCAGTAGGAAGAATAGCTTAGTGTCTACGCTAATGGGGTTCTCTTCAGGAAGCTGTCTCCTGGGCCAATACATTTAAGGCTATACCTCATTTTATCTTCTATCAGGTTCAGTGTAACTGAATTTATTTTGAGGTCTTTGATTCACTTGCAGTTTTGTGCACGGTGATAAATATGGATCTATTTGCATTCTTCTACATGTGGACATTCAGATACCCCAGCACCATTTGTTGAAGACACTTTCTTTTTTCTATTGTACAACTTTGGCTTCTTTGTCAAAAATTAGGTGTTCATAGGTGTAATGTGAGTTTCTAAATGGTCTTATTAATTAATAAACCTGGTGCCAGATATTGGGGTAAATTCTGAAAGATCAGAGAGACAGAACAAGCCACAGCCAACTTCACCTTGCCAACTCCTCAGCTGATCTTGTTTCCTCAGACTGTAGGCTTCTGAGTCCTCACCTGAATGGATCTCAGCTGAACTGTTACTCAAAGCCTGAAAGCTTAAAAGCCTGTAGTTCCTGGTCCTTACGCCTTATATATCTTTCTGCTTCCTGCCATTACTTCCTAGGATTAAAGGTGTGTGTCTTTCCCAAGCAAGATGTGAGATCTCAAGTGCTGGGATTAAAGGTGTGTGTCACCATTCCTGGCACTGTTTCCAGTGTGGCCTTGAACTGACAGAGATCTGGATGGATCTCTGCATCTGGAATGCTAGGATTAAAGGTGTGTGCTACAACTGCCTAACTTCTATGTTTAATATAGTGGCTGTTCTGTTCTCTGACCCCCATGTAAGTTTATTGTGGTGTACAATATATCAACCACACATAGGTGTGTGGATTTATGTCAGGGTCTTCAATTCGATTCCATTGATCTACATGTCTATTTTTATGATAATACCAAGTTGTTTTTATTTCTATAGTAGAGACTGAAGTCGGGGAAGGTGAAGCCTCTGGAAGTTCCTTTATTGTACAAGATTATTTTAGCTAGCCTGGGTTTTTTGTTTTTCCAAATGAAGTTGAATATTGTTCTTTCAGCGTCTATAAAGAATTGTGTTAGAATTTTAATGGAAATTTCTTTGAATCTGTAGATTGCTGTGTAGGATGGCCATTTTTACTATGTTAATCCTACTGATCCATGAGCATGGGAAATCTTTCCACCTTCTGATATCTTCTCCAATTTCTTTCTTCAAAGTCTTGAAGTTCTTGTCATACAGGTCTTTCACTTGCTTCATTAGAGTTATTCCAAGATATTTTATATTGTGTTTGAGTATAGAAAAGGGTGTTGTTTCCTTGATTTTTTTTTTTTG
>LZPO01017565.1:60381-83623 GCA_001675575.1 Neotoma lepida | reverse complement strand
GTTATGGTCAAGTTATCCATTTGTGCCACAACTACATCTTCAGGGTT
Source organism: Neotoma lepida (assembly GCA_001675575.1). Taxonomy (NCBI): domain Eukaryota; kingdom Metazoa; phylum Chordata; class Mammalia; order Rodentia; family Cricetidae; genus Neotoma; species Neotoma lepida. Next base: position 83,576 of record LZPO01017565.1, on the reverse strand, counting down.
ATTGTGTCATGCTGGTCATTGATGTGGTTCATAGGCTTCATAGCTATGTAACACTGTTGGTAGCCTCCCCTTTTGGAAGTTTNCATAGTACCTCTGGGATGAAAATCAGTCCATAGGGAGGGATCATTCAGCTATTGGCCATTGATAGCTGCTGGAAGAGGAAGAGTCAATTTTCTTTAAGAGTAAAGCCCTTCGTGAATTGACCACACTCTAGGGAAAGGTCATATATCCAATAATATATGGGCAGCACAAATTGCACTTGCTAGCTTTCAAATAAAAAGACACAAAATTGAGTGGGTAGTGGAATAGGGAAGAATGGATAGATCTGGGAGAAGTGGGGATAAGCAAGGAGTATTATTAAAATGGACTGTATGAAATTCTCAAAGAACTAATAAAAAGTAAGGGGCAAAGGTGCAATCATTGTTTTACATTTTATGATGTGCATTGAGGGCTGGACTTGTCAGGAAATAGGGCAGAGNTCAATGGCAAGTTCTCCTGTTCTCAGTTATGTTGACAAAAGTCACTCAGGAGTGTGAACATGGTGGGTTGATCCGTACAGAAAGCCCAAGACACCTTTGCTCAATTCTCAGTGTCATAGGGACATGGGTAGCAGGCTGATACTACAGATTAGATGATACGTGGGTACCATTTACAGCATGATATTTTCAGAGCAATCAGTTCTTTACAGCAGCTAAGGGTGCCTAGGGAGAGAAAGTAGGTGTTGTCTTTTTCATAACACCGGGAGCCTGATGCTGATGTGGCACCATTAAGACCACTTTTATTATACAAAGCATTCGCAGATGATTTCTCAGTTCCATTGGACTCTGGTCCACAGGGCCACAAGTTTTTTAATTGACCTTTCGAACCTTGCTAACAATTTCTGACTGAAAGCTCAAAAGCATGTATACAGGCATTGAGTGAGAAAAGACTAGATAACCCACTAACCAGAAAGTTAAGTGAATTTTCTGTTGCTGTTGTTGTTGTAACAAGATTTCTTAGAATCTTTTACTTATTGTCTCATTTTCTCAACACTTATTGAGTGCTTACCTCACAGCAGGATCCTGGTCAGCTTATAGAATATAGTGATAAACTGAATAGCACTTACGTATTTCAGTATATGAGGATTGGTTTACCTAATAATGAAAGAAATTTATAACCTCAGGTCCTGGTGTGTATTAGGAGAACAAGAAAGTGAAAAACAAGGACCCAGCAAGTAGAAATAGGGAAGCTGATGGAATATCGCAGGTGAGAGATGGGGATAAATGCTGGGCCCTGGGAAAGTGGTGTCTGAGAGGGCTCTAGATTGTGGATATACCATGCAGGGTAAGCCAACAGGTTATATCCACTTGAAGATAGCCTCAAAGCAGAATTTCATTTCTTTTCCCTGATGCAATGTGCTAATTATATTTTTGTATTCCCTCCAGGGTCTATTGTCTCCTGCCCCAAAGGAACAGCATGAGGACAGTGGCCCTAGATGTGTATAAGAGACAGATTGTCTCCTGCCCCAAAGGAACAGCATGAGGACAGTGGCCCTAATAGAAAATCACATATGATAGGAAGAAACTGAAAATCAAAACCTGAAGGACACTGAGAAAATGGCGAGAAGAGCAGATGCCTTTGGCTGAGAATAGAAAGTAGTCCTTCAGATGACCTTCATAACAAGGAGGTAAAAAGGAAAAGCACATGCGGACCAAATGCATTCAAGGTTTCAGAATAAGGAATTTCAAGTAACTATTATCATATTCTAAAAAATTAGATTGTAATTAACTGTGCACAAAATATTGAAAGGAAATCTGTGACACTCAAATACTTACTTTGGGTGTTGCTTTATTACGCATATTAATGTTTTCCTAGTTTTCAAATGTTTTCACTTCATATCTTGCCTTTATTTTATTGTATTTTGTTATTTATATTTATGTCTTTTAATTGATACATAAGATGTAACTGTTATGCATATTTAGTGGGATATACNTGATATTTCCCTACATTTATACATTATGTATTGCTTAAATGAAGCTAAACATTTTTTTCTCCCCCATCACTTGTTTTTAGTATTTATTNATGGTTTTAAAAAAATTCCTAGTCCTTCCTTCTAGCTTTTGAAAATTCTGTACACTGCCAGTATCTGTGCTTACCTAATATGTGACAATACATCAAATCTTCCTATTTCCATGGATCTACACATCAGCACCTGTTGATCAACCTCTCCCANTATGTCTCCATCCTCTCTACTTTCTCTAGCCTCTGGTGACCAAGAATCAATTTTCAAATAATGATCAGGTTACTTTTTAGGGAACAAAATTAAAATCTTTAAGAATATTATATGTGAGGCTACCTAGACTGTAAGCTTCCAAGCNTCTAATTATGGACACTTCCATAAACTCTACATGTCTCTGGAATTATTATAGGGCTTATTAAGACATGTGTTAGAACATCAAAAGCTAAAGAAATTTGAACCTAAGACTTGGAAGTGAGCATGAAATTTATTGACAAATAATAATTCTATCTGTATGTAGTGGTTATAGGGTATTAGAAAAATGGAGCAATAAAAGCCTGGCACACTTAACTAAAGGAAGACAAAGCAGAGCGGAGCATGAGTGGAGCAGACACAGGCTCAAAATTGCTTTGCAGACCTTCCAATCTGCAAGGAAGAACTGGGTAAATTCACATGCAGAAGGTATTACCAATATTAGGCCAGTAACTAGGCAACTAAAAGATTTGTAAAGAAAGCACAGCATCATATGAAATGCAAGGCAGTGTTTCAAGGAGACAAGGCAGGGATTAGCAGCTCTGTGATTCGTGGAAACAATGTGGCAGAGGTGCTATCTTCCTCTGGTAGGGGACAAATCATATAGAGACTCTNCAGGAGAACTGTGATTGTGAGCAGATGATAAGATGGATGAAGGCCCAGGACATCTTCACTTTAATTATTTTGATCTTGATGTCTTCTTAGCCAATCTGAGGACATTAATGTCTCATTTCCTTTTGCTTTGCTTGGCTTTGGNTCTTATATACTGAAAAGAGTTTCGGTAGAATATTTGTTTAGACAAAAAGAAGCCCCTTCTTTATCAAACATCTATTAGGTGCCAGTGATCACTTATTCTTATTATCTTTTATACCACTCAATANCAGTATATATGATATAATTCTCAATNCATCAACAGATGAATGAAAATTTAAGAGAGGTGCTGTAGTTTATTTGGCCAGATCACATATTTGCAGTTTTTCAGTCCTTATGTAGGACCAGCTTATATAGCTTTTCATGCGTTCATCCCTCCTACATTACCAATCAAATTAAGAATACATAGAATAACTTCCTCCGGCTGGGATCACAAAGTCTTCAAAGGCGGTTGCTCAGACTTGAGGTATAAGGGATGATTGCAAAAGGATCCACTGCCTTTAGTGTTGAGTCTGTTGATTTTCCAGGCAGTGTTCTGATGTGACAAGTTCACATGCTTCTCAGCATTCAATTTTCTAGCAAAATGGAAAAGGCAATTACAGAAGTCANCAAAATATTGTTGTGGGCTCAAAAATAATTAAGCATCTTATTAAATCTCTATTTTGCCAAATAGGAAGCAGTGAACATCCAGAGCTCCTATGAAAGTAAAATCTGGGGTTGCTCAGACATGGGGTATGAAGGGAAAACCGGGGAGAGGCAGAATCTTCAGGGAGAATAGTTAATAACTGGAATTTTTAGAAGAAAGGGCTATGAGGTGACTCTGTTATGCGATGGATCTTATGAAGAGTTTAATGCTAAAGTTGACTGAAGCTCACTCTTTCCATTACAATACCTTTGGAATTTATANCTCCAAGATTCATATTCATTGCTTGACATTAAGGGAGTTGGCTGCAGGGAGAAAAATCTAGAAGGTGAAAGACCAGTTTGGGAGGAACTTAGCCTGCCACCAAGGATAAAAGGAGTTTNTCCAAAGACCTGAAAGGAATGAGCATTTATTGCATACCTACTGTGCTCCTGGCACTCAANTAGATATCCATTTCTTCTTTCAAAGAGAGAGAGAAAGAAAGAAAGGGTATTAATACTGATGACAAATTCACTATTTGTTGAGGATCTATTTTCTGCTGGCAACTGAGGAAAAACAAAGTGCCTACAGTTTCTTTGCAATTGCNACACNAGCCTGAATAGACATTGAGAAGATNAGAAACTGTAAGCAAAAGATTAATAACTTGTTTAAGAAACACAGCTACAGCAAACGAAGGATGCTGTTAGATTTTAGAACTTTATCGCTGACTACAAGTTAAGTGTTTTCATTGACAGCTGAGGTAACAACAGCTTGGGCTCTAAGGAATTTATTCTATTTGGGTAACAACCTTATGCAATATCAAGTATTTAGAGAACAACAAACCTCATTTCGTCACCTGCTTCACATCCAGGACTATGGGCAATTTAATTTGCCTCTGTGTGGCTCAATTTCTGTACTGACCACAGAAGCCACAGTAGAATCAAAATCACACAGGAGACTCTTTAAGACACAAAATTTCTGGGACATACCTGCAGAGTTTCTGATTTGAATTCTGGGGCAGAAGGTAGTCTATTTTTTATTCTCCCCCTCTCCTTTTCTCTTCCTCCGTCTTCATCTTCCTATCTTTGCACATGTGTATGCACAATCATGGAGGCTAGAGGTCAATGTCAGATGTTTTTCTGTTGCTTGTCACCTTAGTTTTTGATATAGACTTTCCTATTGAACCTGGAGATTGCTGATTTAGCAAGGCTGTCTGGCCAACAAGCTCCCAGGGATCCTCTTCTGCTTCCCAAGTTCTGGAATAAAGNCATGGGATACCAATCTTGGCTTTTATGTGGTTGCTAGGGATTGAACATACATCTTTGTACTTGCATGGAAAACATGTCAGTGAAGCCATCTCCCCAGGCCCTGGGTCAGTGATTCAGGGACCCCACATGAAAAAACTGCATGATGCTGTGTTCTAAACCGAAGCTCTGACTTTTTCTGGACTGAGAGGGAGTGTTATTGTAGTACATGAAGCATTAGCTTAGGTCAGCTGTTCCGATCCTTTCTTCTTCATTTCCTTTCTGTGTGATTTTAGGCAAGCTATTTAATCCTTTTGAGCCTCAATATCCTCATGAATAAAATGGAGCTAGACCTCCCCTTCTCCATGTAGGGATTATAAGAAATGAATTGTAGGGATTATGTGAAATGAGTTTTGGAAAGCATCTGGCNTATTACCTGACCAAAATAATCAATTGGTGTTGGTTCTCAATGCTGTCAAATTTTTAAGATAATTTCCATATAGATCATATATACTTCCTTTCATGTTCATTTTTTATCCACTACGTATGTCAAGCACTATGACCTTTTCTTAGCATTATTGTCATTTCCTAAATCACTGCAATCCTTATTTAAACAAACAAAAAAAGAACATGCTGCAAATCTACTGTATAACACACAATTCTGAGCAATGTGTTCTACCTGTGTTTTACCCCTGCAGTGACTGTCTAAAAAAATATATCCTATTATACTCCTAGCTCAGAAGTAATGACTCATCAAATCATCCTAAGGAGATGATTCTAAATGATTTGGAGTCTCATGCTTATGTAACCTCCAAGAACNAGAATCCATTGGGAAAGACACAGAGACAGAATGACCAAGTTAAGGAACGGTTAGCTCTTGATGATACCACAGGGATTTTCTATTGTACTGAGAAGTCTCATATTCTGCTTCTTGAAAAGGAATGCATAGTGTATGCTGGTGAATCTATAGGAACAGCAGTCAAGCAACTATTTAGACTTGTCAGTGGATTACAAATACCTTTTATGTTATTTAAAATAAAACTTCCATTCTCCTACTTCCTGCTCCTTCAAAGTCTAAGCACAGAGGTCCTTGAATAGCATTTTTCTTCCCTTTTATCTTTGTTCAAGTTGAAAATCAATGCTCTGGCTCACCTTGAATCTCCAGCCACATATTTTTAGCAGTAGAAAATCCCNACTTACCATCATTGCTGAGTGAAAGCAGATAACCCCATAGCATCTTCCAGCCAAGGAAGAGGGCAGAAGGTTTAGAGNAAAGAGTGCCTCTGGCCTGGGTGATTCACAGCCCTGATTTGTAAACAAGGACCATATAAGCTCATGACCTAGACCAAGGGAGCATGGGTCAGGACTTAGAATTTTCTGACAGTATCCTTGATCTCTCAGGCCAGTTTCCTTTCATAACTGACGTCAGCATGGGAGTGAGATTGAAAGCAGTAAAACAAGCTCCCATGCANTATTACAATAGTTATTAATACTCCAAAGCCTTGTGTCTGAAGGATTGTATGTAATGTGCACCAGGAATTGCCNTGGTTAACATGCTTCTGTGTTTACTCAATGCCATTCACTTTGCTGTTTGTTTTACTTTAGTTAACTCTCTATGAACAGCAACAACAACAACAACAAAAAGAAACAAGGAACTGAGAGGTTAATGAACTTGTTGAAGTCTTCCCNGTGAGCAAGTGGTGGAATCCATCCAAATTTACATGTTTTGGCTCCAAGCCTGTAGACTGCATTCCTGTTTGGCCTTCTTTTAGCTTTTTAAGGAATGCTTTCTACATGCAGATATCATATGAGCCTTACCACATCACTGCAAAAATGAGGCAGACTTTGCAATTCCTATTTAGATGACAAACTAAACTAAGGTTTAGATTTAATAAACATTTACAGAGCAACTATGCCAAACCTTGTGCTATTTTCTCTCATTAATTACACTAGAGAGGCAAGGAAAAGCTGCTCTTAAAGCACTAATTTGGTAGATGAAAAAGATAAAGGTTTCTTACCTCAGGCTAGGTTTGGAAGGGCTGAGAAAACCACACTGAAGAGAGCACCTTGTTAAGATGCAGGAAGCTGAAGTTCTTACAGTGCANCTGAAGATGTTCAATGNGACACACATTATTTTTAATCCTAGGTATATACTCAAGGTTATCAGAAAGGTCACAAGTTAGATAGTATAAAAGTGAAAGCTGATCTATAGCATTGTGTCTCAATTCTATTGCCTTAGCTTGGGATATTCTTCCCCTCATGAACACACATGGTGAATTCTATCTCATCCTTCTGAGCTCAGGTCAAGGCTGACCCATCCAAGAGGTCATCTTTTCTTNTACCTCTTTCCTTTGGAAAAGCATTTTTTTTCTCACCTACTCCCATATTTATGCACTTAAATTTTATCTGAGGTCCTTTGTGANAAGGCCTTCATTCCTCTCCAAAATAAGGAGAGCAAAACCTTGCTTTATTAAAATTATCTGAATGTTAATTAGTGCAGAACACCCACATTGTCAACACTCTGTTTAATTAATTATATGAGTGACCTTTTCTGAATGCCTACATCCTCTTCTCCTTACATACAAGAAGGCTATATCAGTAATTCAACAAACCTTTTTGCAGTACTCTGAGCAGGGCACTATGGCTGATACATGGGACATAGCTGTAAAGAAGGCAGAGAGAGAAAGGCAGAGACACAGAGACATAGAGAGGGACAGAGACAAGGAGATATGGAAAGAGTCAGAGACACACACAGAGACAGACAGACAAAGAGATAGACTGTGTGTTTGTGAGTGTATGTGAAAGATAGAGAAAGAGAAAATAGAACAACATATAGTTTTTACATNACATCTATCCAATCATCCAGCAAAAATCATATTTATAATGTGCCCTCAATTATACTGAGTGCTGAGATTTACCTTGAACAAGATTTTGCCTATTATGAATTCATAGTATAATTATATTTGCCAAATCTCTGCCTATAATTGGTGAACACAACACTGGTGTACAGTCACAGGAACTAGAAACTGATACAAACAATCTTTTCTATTAGGACTGCAGCCCAAATTTCAAGAATACCACATAGCTTCCTGTTTCCTTGTGGGACAGGGAAGTGTGGTTTGCAGGACAATTTGTAGAAGTGATCTCATTTACTCTGGGTCTTCATCAGAATCCTTACTGATGATTAGACAGTGATACCATGGGAACAGAAGGATGGAAGATATCTGCTATTTACTATATCTTCCATATAAAATCTCTTCCCTCAATTTCATTTCTTCTCTTTATTGATCCATTTCACACTAGCAGAGTGAATTTTTAAGGTCATTTGGGACAGACTGGTTTCTCTTGTCCTAGTTTAGNGGATATGCTCCATGAAGTCATGGACAGAATATGGTTATCTAGGAAAGAAGAAGTTTGAACTTCATTGCTTAGCTACACTGACACAGAAACATGGCTTTGTGACTACATTCCACAAGAAACACCTAGGATTGGTTCCATATTCTGATACTAATTTGAACTTGAGAGTAAGATAGAATCNCTCTGTCCCTAATGCATTTATACTTAAGTGTCCCTGAGAGAAACCACTAAGTGAACAACGCTGCAGAAAATAATCACCCAAGGCATAAAGATATAACTTAAAGTTGAAAGGGAGCTAAATGAGAAGACTAGGAGAAAGANGAGTGTGGTGGTTGACAGTGTAATCAAATAGAAGACTCCCAGGAACAGCAAGTAGAAGTCCCAAATGTGGAGAATAGCTGCAACAGTCAGCTCTGACCAAGTCATGCTGTAGTAACAAACAACCTTTGAATTGCAATATCTTTCAATCAGCTGAAGCTTCTCATTTAAGTTTCAGATCTACTGTGAGTCTTGCTTGTTCAGGCTGCTGTAATACCTCGGCCTCACAACCACTGCTGGTTACCGTGCCAAAGGAAAACAGAGTTGGAGTGCATGCTAGCAATTAAATGGTGTAAACCCATTTTTTTNAAACTCTGGAACTAAGGATATGGCCCCACTCCCCAAGAAGGGATACCAGATTGCACCCTCCGATCAAAGAGCACTGACATCTACCGAAAAGGGAGTCAGGAACACAAGTTACTCCCAAGGAGTAACTGTGCTAGTATAATGCTTTTGGGATAAATACACCTCCAAATTCTCTCATGAAGACTTTAATTCAAAGGAATGCAATGCTTCCTAGGAGTTAAAGAGAAAGTCATATAAAGATCCAATAATAAAATGTTTCATGAATTAATATTATATTTTACATTTTTCTTCATTTCTCCTTTTCTACATAAATTTGAGCCATGGTTCCATCTTTTACTAACCCTCTAACTTGGAACAAGTGACTCCAATTCTGTCATCTCCCTACTTCATAAAACTGAGAATAGCAAAATATACAATCTCCAAGTCATTTGTGCTTCTTAAATGAGGTAGTACTATTTAAGGTGTTTCTCAAGACATGCCTATATGTATTCATAAGCGTCCTGGGTTAGCTGTTCTTCTTATCAGCTCAAAGAGATTAGATCTACAATTTGTATTTAGTGGGGTACAGTTAGTACGTGAAGATCATTAGTACAGTCACAATCAGAGATAGAAAAATGGTAGAGCCAGAGTTTCCTGTCAGGCACTTGACACACAAGGTTGAGATTTATATTTCACATAAAACCTGTCATCGAACTTGACATCTTCAACAGAGTGTGATCAATAATCACCAATGTTTTCCTCAGCCCCAGCCTTCTATGACCATCACTTCAACCTACAGAGTCACTGGGACTGTACATGTATTTCATGAATTAGTCAGAGTTCCCCAAAGGAACAAGATTTAGTATTCTGGCTTCCATAATATGATGAGAACAATCTAACAATGGTTGCCACACACTAAAAGGTCTGAGAACATATCAGATGCTCAACTCATCAAGTTGGTTGTCTCAGCAGTCCAATTCTAGCATGGATTCCTGTAGAGCCACTTGTCCTCATTTTGTTATTGGAAGCCTCAAAATGCTGGTTCTATCAGTACAGGGAGTAGCAGCAGCACAGATGAACTCAGTAGCGAGAGTACAGTCCCAGCAAGCAAAAAGCTTTTCTTCTCCCGTGTTTCTTTATATGTGTTACTACCAGAAGAGCTTCACACTTTTAGGCTGGGGCCTCCCACATCACGTAGTGCTATCCAAACAATTCCCTACAGACGTGCCCCAGGCCAACCTGATGTAAACAATTCCTCACAGCAGCTCCCCCGTACCTCCTTTCCCCATGATTATAGGTTGCGTTATGTTGACAACTAAAACTGACAATCACACATAGTAATCTTTTTCACAACAAACTTAAGTACTAGATTCATTTGCTTGGGTTGCTGTAAAATGTCAGCACAGACAGATGATTTAATCATCAGAAATTTAGTTTTTGATGGTTTTAGAGACTAAAAGTTGGTGGCAAGGCATTGACAAGGATGGTTTCAGTCTGAAGTCTCACTCCTTTCCTTATCTTTGTGATCTTTTAGTGGTCTATTCTCAGGGCATGCATCCTAATACTTCTCATGTGGAAGCCCATCCATAGGGCCTTCTTTTAAGTTAATTAAAATTATGCTTGAATATAATGCATTCAAATACAGTTACATTCTGAAATATCTATGAATATGGGATGAGAGAATGAACACACATCATTACAAAGCTGGTGGCTTACACTCAGTTTGAGATATGATTGAAATATAGGATGTTTTAATTCTAAATCTACATCATCCTTCTACCCTTGAGCCATTAGTAAAACATGGCCAAGGGCTAGAAAAAATTTTCTGGCATCCCCCCCCTAATTTTCAACAGAAATAGTGACTTCTTTAGATAGCTGAGAAAAACAAGGACCTATGCTTGCTCTCCTTTGATGAACTCAGCCTTTTTCACTCCACANGGGGGTATTTTCTCTCATATCTTGCTCCTTTGAAGATGTCACAGCTCTTTCATATCGATGTCATAATCTTTACATTGCCACTAGTTGACATATAAGTGTCAACCACATATAAACATTAGCCAATAAAAAATTCTAGTTTTCAGGGCAATGTAATCTGAATAAAAAGACAAAGAATGTGCAGAATAACATAAGCATCTCTTGATGCTCACAGAGAATGTTATCCATCACTGTAAAGGTAACAGAGAAAAGATGACTTCCTTCGGCTGCTTATTCAGAGATGTCTAACCAGAGCCTTAGAGTTGTTCATGTAGTTAGAGTGCCAGCAAAGCCAGAAGCAATGTACCAGGCTCTGGAGACTCTCCATGGGAGGCCTTGCCTTGAAGGAGGTGGGAATGGGGGGAGGGGAGGGGGATCTGTGGTTGGTATGCAAAATGAATAGAAAATTTCTTAATAATAAAAAATTAGGAAAAAAAACAGAAGCAGAGGTTCTCAAAGCACATTTAGGAAGAAATTTCTGTTCACATTCTGTTATCATTCCACAAGTCCTAGCCTTTGGTCCTTATTTTGCATGTTGCCTTTGAACTAGCCTCATCTTTTACTCAGCAATCTTTCTCCCATTGTGTCGCCCTGAACTATGAGACAGTCATTTTACACCTCTGACCCTTCACTTGCAGTTAGGAACTGTTACACATAAGAAAGCGCATGGTCTCAGAGTGGAACAGGTCTGAACAGGTCTCTTCTACTTATTAACTTAGTGGGACATTTGACAAAATATTCAACCTCTCAGTTTCTTTACCCATAAAATCAGAATAATAACAACCACTTGGCAAGGGATGTGAAAATATTTAATGGAATGAAGTATATGAAGCATCTAAATTATTGCTTATGCTATTATGNAGACTCAGGAAATGGTAGTTATCATTATGATAATGGAGCTTTCCTCTTGCCAGCAGTTCACTTGTACTGCTTCTTATCCCATCACTCTTTTCATATTGTAACATAGTATTATGTAACTACAGCATATAACTTATAGACAGAAGCAAGATAATGCGGTAGTTAGGAGCTCAGTCCTGTAACCCGTCAGCTTACTATTTATGACCTCTACTGCTTGCTTACTGCAAGCATGTAAGGTAAGGAAAAATAAGGAAAGTTACTGGGCCTTTCTGGGTCTCAACTTTCTTTGGATCAAATGAGCTCTCACCCTGTGAGTCATGACCCCTTTGTGGGTAGGATCAAGCAACCCTTTCATAGGGGTTCCTAAGACCACCGGAAAACTCANACAATTCATAACAGTAGCAAAATTACAGTTATGAAGTAGCAATGAAAATAATTTTAGGTTTGGGGTTCACCAAAACATAAGGAATTGCATTGAAGGGTTGCAGCATTAAAAAGGTTGAGAACCACTATTGGCTCTCTCATATAGGCATTTTTAAGCTCAAATAAACTTATATTATACTGTTCAAAAGGGAACATATGTATATGATAAATGACAATTATTGTTTTCTTTACTGTATAGACAAAGAAGCTTAAAGTTAAATAACTGAAGTTAAATGACTAGTGTGGCAAGAAATTTTAGCATCAGGAATTTATTTTGTATAATTAAACTGTCTATTTTGGCTATTAGTCATTTACAAAATGCATAGTTTACAAATATTTTCTCCTGTCTTATAAATTACAGTTTTAATTTTACTGAATATTCCTTTTGCCCTAAGAAAGTTTTCAGTTTAATATAGTTCCACTTATATTTTTGATCTTGTTGATTATATTTTCTGTGTACAACTCAAATACCATCTGCTTTAAGTTGCTATGTCTCAAGAAAACTGGTAAAATAAAGGACTTTTGAGTTATGTAATTCTCTAGGCCGTGCTCTTAATCACCAGCTATTTGACTAAACCCATAAATAAGAAACACTTCCAACCACAAGTCCTTCTCCACTGGTATCATTTGACACACTCACTCACTTAGCAGTTTCTGTAGCCCAGACAACCCTCAGGTTTACGTAGGACAGTCTGCCTTTCACTTCTAGTCACACCATGAAGGATTGATATCTATACTACTTTTACTTTCCTCAACTCCTTTCAATGCATAAAGCCTTTGCATATAAAAACAAAAAACTCCATTGATAATACAGCTTGTGCAGGGTACAAGATTTAGGAGAAAAATGCTTAAAGCTGAAGTCCACGCCCCATGTAAATGACAGCTGATTACATTACCCCTGCTAGTGGTCATAGCCTGTGCTGGTCACTGGTGTGGGACACTGGAAAATGCAAACACTCCATTATGTTAGGAATTTGGATCTTATTTGAGGAAGAGAAGTCATAGGACATTTGCTGTATGAATGACCTCACTGACTCATCTATTCATTGATCTGACAAACTAGCTCTTATGATTGGAAGTAAAATGTTCCCCCCATGCTCAGGTGCTTGAAAACTTCTTCCCCTGTTGGTAGTTATTGTGTGAGGTTGTGAGTAGTGAGAATCTAGAGAACAGGTCTTGAGTGAGCTGAGCCTCCTGCTTCATATCTGTTCCCTGATTGTGTACAGATGAGCAAGCACCCAGAGCTATACTGTGGATCTCCCTCCATGCTTTCCCTCTCAGGAGCCAAATTAGGTCCCTGAGTTGCTTTTGTTAGGAATTTGTGCCATCAACAAAATAAATATCGAATACATTATCATCTGTCTATCATATATATATATATATATATATATCATCTCTCTACAATCTATCTATCCATCATCTATCTATTCATCAATCTATTATCTATAATCTATCTACATCTGTCATCTATCTAATTATCACCAATCTATCTATCTATACTATATTTCCTTGTATCTATCAGTAAATCACCTATTTATTACCCATGTTTTATCAAGGCAATGAGCCATGAAACTAAGACACTATTTTTATTATCTATTGTCTCCCTTTTATCAACTACTATCAACTATCTCTAATCTACCTCTCTATCAATTATTTATTATCTATCTATAATTTATTATTTCTGTTATTCAACATCTATCTACCAACTATCTGTTTTTCATCTATCATAATTTACCCATCTTCCCTTCTAGCAAAACCCCCACATAATGCATGCATAAACAGAGGACAAAATGATGCAAGTGCCTATTTACTCTGCACTGCATAAGAACTGTGATAAGAGTGGGTGCTGTAGGAACCAAGAAAAGCTCTCATGGCTAAGAAAATTGTACATTCTGCTCTACCAAGGTGCCTTCCTGCCCACACCTATTTCTCCTAGACAAACACAAAATGTCACGATTACAGTGAACATTTATATAATGCTATAGCTGTGCTCTCAGCAAACAGCAACAATCTTGAAAAGAATTTAACTACAGATAAAACAAAGAATGCAGAAAATAAATTTGCATTCTCTTATATTAAAANACATATAATTCAGTCAAAAAATTCACGCCATATTTTTATGTGGAAGATAAAATCTAGAACACACAAGTAAAGAAGACCTGCCCTTTCTTAATGATCTGAACCATAGGTTTGCCTATATTGTTCTGATTGACAAAAGGATTTACCTGATAAAAAATAATGCTGACAAATTTTGTATTTTCTTTGTTGTTGGTTTTCTTTTCTTTGCTTAGTTGTCGTGCTTATTCAGATATTTTTATTTGTTTTTACTACTTCCTTCAGAATTCTGAACAGCAAATATTTTGTTATTTATTTGTTTTTTATTTTCTTAATTGACATCATTTCTCTTTTTCTTTAATAATGATTGTTACATGTGTCCACACATATAAATATATAGATACAACCTACTGAGTCCATTTATTAAATGTTGCTTGTGTATATACATTTGTAGGGTTGATCACTTGGTTTTGGATAACCAGTTAAAAGGTTCATCCCTAAGGAAGATTAATTCTCCCCTCTTTCTCTTTGTGCAGTTGCTAAGTACCTGTACCTCTTCATCTAGGGATGGACATTATGAGAGTTTCCCTATCCACATTAACATGTCTACTGGCACTGTAATTGATCAGGTCTTGTTTAGGCAACCAAGCCATCCTGGGTGCAGATTACATCTCATATATTAAAGACATTATCTCACAGCAGATACCCCAGGCCTCTAGTTCTTATAATCTTTCCACACTCTCTTTTATAATGTACCCTGAACATTATGTATAGGAGTTGTGCTATAGATGTATCACTTATGGCTGGGCACCCCACAGTCAATTGTTCTCTACACTATGGCAAGTGTGACTTTCTCTATGCTCTACTTCTGCTTCCAAAAATCTGTTTTGATGAAAGATGAGAGCTACACTTATCTGAGGGTATGATGATAAGTATTTAGAAGGCAACCTCCCAACATTCTTTGCAGAAAAAAGAAAAAAATCATAAAATTCATAGGGAACCACAAAGACACAGGATAGTCAAAGCAATTCTAAGGGGGGAGGAGAAAAAGAATTTAACATTCCAAATTCCAAGCTACATTATAGAGCTATAGTAATAAAAACAACATGATACTAACACAAAAAGGCATGTAGATAGTGAAACAAAGTAGAAGTTCCAACCATGAGCATACAAAACCATAGCCATCTCATATTTGATGAAAGTGTCAAAAATAAACACTGGAGAAAAAATAGCATCTTCAACAAAAAAATTCTGGGAATATTATATGAATACACACAGAAGAAGAAAATTAGACCTATATAGACAACCTTGGACAAAAATTAACTCTGAGTTTATCATAGACCTCAGAGTAAAATCTGAAATACTACTACTACAAGAAAACATAAGAAGTACTCTTCAAGATATAGGTGTGAGAAAGGACAGGACTTTGTCAATAAGATGTCATTTGGCAAGGAAGTAAGGTCAATACTTTACCAATGGGACCTCATAAAAATTCAAACAAACAAACAAAGAAAATCTTCTGTACAACAAATGAAATGGTCAATTCAGTAGAGAGGAAAAGGGGAATGGACAACTGAGGGAGGAGGCAGTTATCTNGAGAGTGGGGAATGAATGAGGACAGTACAAAGAAAGAGAGATGGAGGAGGTATAAATAATACTAAGGATGCTGAAAATGACATAAGAAATCATTATTTGGTTTATATAAAATTGTATATATGTAAGTGTATAGTATATTCAATAAAGATACTCTACTTTGAGTGACTATACTAATCCCTATGAGTGATAGATTATCTAAAATAATAATTAAAAAACCTTACTATAATAGTTGGAATATGTCCTTTTGTTTTGTTGGTCAGGACACTTCAAGAGACTATACAAAAATACTATAGGGTATTGCTATTGCCTTTGGTTGATTCCTAGAATTTGGAGTGAGTCCTTAATGCTGAGGACAGTAAATACTTCAGAAACATGACTTGGAAGAATCAAGTTGGAACTGATATGCAAGTCCCTTCCCTGAGGAGTAGTTGTCACAGTACCACAAGTTACTATGCTATCTGCAGAGGCAAAAAAGTGTTCAAAGGTCCTACCCACAACTCCTGTGCCCAAGATCAGGAACATCAAGAAAAAGGAGGAGAAAAGATGTTAGGAACAAGAAGACCAGGGAGGTATCCTGAGAAATCCTAAATATGGTATAGAAACTATACACCCATGAACTCTCAACAGCATTACTATGTAAGCAAGACCTTCAGGAGCTGCAATGAAAACTGACATCTCAATGTTGATCAGAAAATTTCACAGGGTTCCAATCCAAGATGAAGAGATACAAACAATTAAAATCTATTGAGATAGAGAAAATCAGTGTTTCTCAAGGATGAACTGACAGTTATCTAACACTGAGTGGTCAGACATAAAAAGACATATTTGTAGGCAAAGGCAAAAAGATTTAGTAGGTTGTATTTATATGTAGATTTATTTATATGCTTTTATAACAACAGAGGTTAAAGAACAGGGAGGCTTGAATTTGGGAGGCAATGAGATTAGACATGGGAGGAGTAGAAGGGAGGAGAAGGAGGGGAGAAATGATGTAATTATATTTTAATTAAATAAAAAAATATAAAATTAAAAATAGACCCACTATGGCACATTTGAACCTCAACAATCACCATCAGAAGATACTCCCAAAGGTACAATATTAGCACTTACATTTAGGAAATAAAAACAGATGTCTAGTTGAACTTACAGCCTGATCAATAGAAGGGAATTAATTTTTGGTACTGTAAGATTATAGTGCATTTTGATAATCATCCTTCAGCCCCATGTTTTATCCTAAATTCCTACAAGGTTCACTTCTGCTTCTCTTTCCATCAAGATTTGTGCCACAGCCTCTTTAAATCACATCAAGTATGATTTGTGCTGCCCTTACGTTCTTGCATGTGTGGTTTTCCACTAGAGCTTGGTGGATCTATGGAGAGCCACACCCTGTTGGCAAACATAGCAGGCAGTTGCACAAATGAGTTGTCACAGCATGAGTAAAACCTGTACAATTTCAAGTCACAAAGAATCTCATGGAGAGGGAAGGTGGAACCCTAGCTAACAAGCTATTGACAATTGGCAATTTCTGTAGGAGGGCGAGCTAGAATTCTTTAATCTCTTCTTTTTAAAATAGTTGTTTGATTTTGGTTTGCTTAAGTATAAATATATGTCTTAATATCTTTAAGTGTGTGAATGTGTGTTTTTGGGTATACACATATATATATTTCCTTGTATGTTTACCCACTAGATTTTATAGGCAAGACAGGCAAAAAGAAATGTGTTCTATTTTCTATCTTTATATGTCCTCTGGAATAACAGTGGGAATTCCTTGATGTTTCTCTAATTCTGTATCACAGTAACTGCCAACGCCCTTTATTCTCTAGGTTTGTTTCAAGTTCTGCTCTTCCTGACCTATGACCATCTTATTGCAAGCCATCACCTATGCATGCCCACTGCAACAGAACTGTTTCTTATTCTCTTTGCATTCCACCAATGACATTCTTCCCGCCCATTCTGTAAAAGAAACCTCTTTAGAATGGGGAGCTGATCATTCTTTCTGCAAATTCACTGACTCCCCATGTTTCAAAGAATAAAAACTGAGCTCCTTGGGATATGAGATATGATGACCGAGTGTCATCTGACTCACTTCACACGTAACTCATAACAACTAGAAGGTAGTTACATAGCAACTCTCAACATTTAACTATCTGGAAAATAGTGTCTGCATCCTTGCCCTTGTTATATACTGTTTCTCATGGCTGCTAGAAAGGTATCCACAATAGTCTTTTGCTTTTGCTTTTTTTTTTTTTCTAAACTACCAAACTGGTTTATTTGAAAAGATAATCTTTATCTTTGCAGAGAACATTTATTACTCCGTTCTTACTATTCACGACTCAAATGGGTACAGCTACCATTACATGTACTGCATAGAAATATTATAACTTTCTTTTCATTGTAAAGTAATATCTTCACCTTGTAAAACCTTCAGCAAATATAGATAAGCAGAATGGAAAAAATTAAATCATCCATAATTTTGTCACTCAGTTGCAACTATTGTTAACATTTGGCAGACTCCACTGCTAGTCTTTTCTCTGAATATATCTGTTTATTTTTTAAAAATATAATAATACTATTGGTGTTGTTTTATAATGGGCTCTTTTGAAATGGAAGGGTACATTGTAAAAATTATCTCCTGGCTTTAAAATTATTTCTTAATATTATTGTCAATGTTGAAAAGTATTTCTTTAGACAAATGCAGCAATTTTCTATTATTTGAAACAGAGTTATACCCAAAATTTCACATTAAAAATGGGAAGACAATTACTCTCTTTATAGCCAAACCCTCAGGTGCAGTCATGGTTACTTCTCCTTGATAAATCTTGGCAGAAGTGATTTCTGGATCAATGAGGATTCACCTGTTTATAGCTTTCAATGAATATTTCCAAATTTTCTTCTAGAAAAATCCTATTATTTACATATCAAAACAAAGAATGTCCACTTACAGAGTAGATAAATATAAATGTATAATAATTGTTAGTCTTCTTAGTAAGTCTATGTTTTAATCTAGTATAATTCATCCATAAAATATGGAATGTTTTTATGTGAATAGTCAGCCTATAGGTATAGCTGCACATAGAAATGTACATGCATATATATACTTCTTCTGTGACTTCTATGATTGAGTCCTTTGTTTTTATTGTTTATTGATCAATTTATCTATTTTAACAATGGTTCAAATAAGAGATATTTTAAAATCATCCTTTGTCACATATGCCACAACAAAATTGTATCTCCTTTTGCTTGTTGTCTTTGAATCTAAAAATGATTTATGAAAACAGTGCATCTAAACTACCTTCATTTAAAATGCTACCAGTGTTGTATATTGATTGGTAATCTCCTCAGATTAGTTTATAAAGATTTAAAGTAACACACAAGCCTTTTCTTTGATCACTATTAAAAAATTTTGAGTTCATATCAATATTTTTCTTACTCATACTACTATAACTTTAATAGTACCATTTATTCATTACAAGCAATATACATAATATGTTTCAATATGGAGTGCTCAATATTCTTGCAAAAGTCTGTCTTTTCTTCCAAAAGTGTGTATGAAATAGACACCAATTGTTGTAAGTATGTGTCTTAGGGTTTCTCTTGCTGTGAGGAGACACTATGACCATGACAACTCTTACAAAGGAAAACATTTAATTGGAGCTGGCTTAGAGTTTTAGAGGTTTAGTCCAATATTATCATGGTGCGAAATTTGGCAGCTTGCAGGCAGACATGGGACTGGAGAAGGAGCAGAGATTCTACATCTTGATTCATAGGTAGCAAAAGAAGACTGAAACACTGGCCATGGCTTGAGCATATATGAGACCTCAAAGCCCATCTTGAGAGTGACATGCTTTCTCCAACAAAGCCACATCTCCACACTCCTTATGGGCCAACCACCCATGTGAGTCTATGGGGGCCAGACCTTTTCAAACCATCTAATAGATTTTCATTTAGCAAAATAACAGAGAGAGAAATTCTTTACTATCTGGAGAGTGACTCTCAACCTTTCTATTGCTGTCACCCTTTAATACAGTTCCTCATGTTGTGGTGACCCCCCCAACCATAAAATTATTTTTGTTGCTACTTCATAACTAATTATGCTATTGTTATGAATCATAATATAAATATCTGGTATGTGGCCTCTATGAAAAGGTCATTTGATCCCCAAATCAGTCATGATCTACAGGTTAAGAAACGCTGCTTTAGAGGAAATGAGATGAAAACTGAAATCAGCCTGGAACCAAAACTCTGAGATCCTAAGTTCATGTAAATTCTTTCTCTGTATTCACTTTCAAACATGTTTGCTCCTATATGAAGATGTTTTTCTCTTAGAGCCAATATTTAAACTATATTTTACTCGATAAATAAAAACAACTTTTGAAGTTAACTTTTTATTGAGGTCCAGCACACTACATGTAGAAAATATGTTATATAAACATCCATAAAAGCTTACACTCATATCAATAAATTTACCAAAATGTTGCAAATATTACTGAGACTTCAACTAGTAATGCCCCCACAGGTCAGCTATGTAAACCCATAGATAGATTTACAATTATGCTGTTGAGTGTCTTTTTATGACTCAGATAGTTGTATCATTTCTAAATTTAGAAATATTTATTCAATTGTTTTGCCTTGTTTTCATTTGTTATATATTTCTCGTAGTACACACAGTCCCATACATTCTAAGCAAATGTTCTACCACCAAGTTACATCCCAGTCCTTGCTGGTTTTTAAATTGGATGGATATTGTTAATAATTCTTCATATATTTTTAATAATGATCTTTGTCAGATTATATGCATATGTATGTATGCAAACTATTTATTTTCCTGTGTTTCAGCTTTATCTAGTACTGGTTATTGAACATTGAATCCTGGGACTTGAGTTTGTAAGGCATATGCTCTACCAATAAATGAAAGCCCTAGCTTTTATTTTCAATGGTTTTGTAGTTTAAGTTTTGTTTTTGGATTTGGGAGACAGAGTTTCTCTGTATAACATCCCTGGCTTTCATGGAACTTCCTTTGTAGTGCAGGTTGGCCTCAAACTCCTAGAGATCTGCCTGTCTCTGCCTCCCCCGTGCTGGTATTAAAGGTGTGCCCCACCATAGCTGGCACTAATTAAGTTTTAAATCAGTATGCAATTTTATTTTATTTTATGCCATTTTTTTCTTTTTTAATTTTTTTCTTCTCTCAAACANTACATCCCAAATATCATTTCCCCTCCCTCTACTCATCCCTATTACACTACTACCTCTCTTCTCCCCCAGATCTGCTCCTCCTCCATTTCCCTTCAGAAAGGAGCAGGCCTCCCAGATACATCTACCAAACATGATATAACAAGATGCAATGAAATTAGCCACAAACACTCATATCAAGGCAACATAGTAAGAAGAAAAGGGTCCTAACAGCAAGCAGAAGAGTTGGAGAAAACCCCACTCCCACTGTTAGGAATCCCACAAAAATTCCCAAGCTAAACAACTTTACCATATATACAAAGGATCAACTGCAGAGCCCTGAAGGTTCTGTGGTTTCTATTTCTGCCTCTATGAGCCTCTATGAACTCTGCTTAGTTGATTCTGTGGGCTGTGTTCTCCTGGAGTCCTTGATCCCTCTTTATCCTACAATCCTTCTCTCTCCTCTTCCATGGGATACTCCAAGTTCCACCTAATGTTTGACTGTGAGTTTCTGTGTCTACTGTCATCAGCTGCAGGAGGAAATCTCTCTAATGACTATTGGGCTAGAGACCGATCTATGAGTATAGCAGAATATCATTAGGAATCATTTCATTGGCTTTTTTTTTCTTTTTCTTTTTTTCTTTTTTTTGTTTTTTTGTTTTTTTTCCAGTTGTGCTTACTTTTACCCTAGGTCTCTGGTTATCTATCCAGTTTTCACTCCTGGCCATTTAGGTAGGGTTGGGTATGGTCTACCTCTTGGGGCCTAGGCCTCAAGTTAGACCTGTCATTGGTTGACCACTCCCATAAGTTCTGAGCCACCATTGACCTAACACATCTTGCAAGAAGGACAGGTTGTAGGTCCAAGCTTTTAGGGCTGGGTTGGTGTCCCTGTCCCTCCACTGGAAACCTTGTCTGGCTATAGAAGATGGGCAGTTCAGACTCCATATCCTCTATTACTAGAAGTCCTCACTAGGGTTACCTTCATAGATTCCATGAAGTTTCCACTGCACTAGGTTTCACATAGTCCCCCAAGGTGCCCCGCCAAATCCAGTCACCTCTCTCCATACTTTCTCCCACTGGACTCTCTTTCCCATCCGATCCCTCCTTTTCATATCCCAATCTGCCCCAAGCCCACCTGTTTTATTTCCTCTTCACAGGGAGATCCATGTGCCCCCGCCCCCCACAATAGCCTTCTTTTTTACTTGGCCTCTCTGGGTCTATAGATTGTACCATGAATTTTCTTTACTTAACAGCTAATAGCCACTTATAAATGACTGCATATGATGTTTGTCTTATGGTTCTGGGTTGCCTCACTCAGGATGATATCATCTAGTTCCATCCATTTGCCTGCAAATTTATTGACCTCAATTTTTTTAACAGATGAGTAATACTCCATTGTGTAAATGTACCACATTTTCTTTATCCATTATTTAGTTGCAGGGCATGTAGGTTGTATCCAGTTTATGTCTATTATGAATGAAATTACTATAAAAATAATTGAGCAAGTGTCCTTCTGGTATGATGGGACATTGTTTGATTAATGCCCAAGAGTGGAATAGCTGGGAACTGAGAAAGTTCTATTCCCAATTTTGTGAGGAACCACCATGTAGATTTCCATAATGGCTGTGCAAGATTGCACTCCCACCAGCATTGGAGGATTCTTCCCCTTGCTCCACATCCTCTCCAGCATGAGCTGTCACATTTGTTATTAATCTTAGCCATTCTGACAGTTGTAAGGTGGAAACTCAAAGTGGTTTTGTTTCGCATTTCCAAAATGGCAAAAGACGCTGAATGTTTCTTTAAGTTTTTCTCAGCCATTTGAGATTCATCTATTGAGATATCTGTTTAGAAATGTACCCCATTTTTGAATTGGATTATTTGCTTTGTTGATGACTAGTTTCTTGAATTGTTTATATATTGTGATTATTAGCCATTTATTGGATATGGAGTTGGTAAAAATCTTCCCACTCCATAGGCTGTTGTTTTGTCTGATTAATGGTATCCTTTGCTTTACAAAAGCTTGTCAGTTTCATGAGGTATCATTTACTAATCATAATGTTTGTGCTATTGTTGTTCTGTTTAGGAAGTGGTGTCCTGTGCCAATGTGTTCAAGGCTGTTCACTACTATCTCTTCTATCAGATTCAATGTATCTGGTTTTATGTTGAAGCCCTTGATCCACTTGGACTTGTGTTTCCTGCAAGGTGATAACTATGGATCAATTTGCATTGTTCTATATGCAAACCTCCAGTTTGAACATCATAATTTGTAAAAGATGCTTTTCTATTTTCCAGTATATTTTTCTGGCCTCTTCATCAAAAATCAGGTATCCAAAAATCAGGTGTGTGGATTTATATCTGGGTCTTTGATCAATGTGTCTGTTTTATGCCATTATCATGT
>LZPO01017565.1:40293-51261 GCA_001675575.1 Neotoma lepida | reverse complement strand
CCTTCCCCCCAACATACCCCCCATTCCCTCCTCCAATAAGGCTGTCTCTTATACACATCTAGATGTGTATAAGAGACAGACTAAATACGCATCCCTCTCTCTTGCCTCCTCCTGTCCCCAAGCCTCCCCAACCAACCAACCCCCATTACCCCCTCTGAAAATGTAAGGCCTCCCATGGGGAGTCAATAAAGCCAGTACATTCAGTTGAGGCAGGTCCAAGCCCCTCCCCCTGCATCAAGGCTGTGCAAGGTCTTCCACCATAGGTAATGGGCTCCAAAAGGCCAGCTCATGCACTAGGGATGGATCCTGTTCCCACTGCCAGGGCACCCTTAAATAGACCAAGCTACACAACTGTCTCGCTTATACAGAGGGCCTAGTCCAGTCCCATGCAGGCTCAGACCACAGCTGTTGGTCTGAAGTTCATGAGGTCCCACTAGCTTGGTTTGGTTGTCTCTGTACATTTCCCCATCATGATCTTGATACCCCTTGCTCGTAGAATCCCTCTTCCCTCTCTTTGACTGGACTCCTGGAGCTTGGCCTGTCTAACTGTCATCATAGAACCTTCATCCAGTAACTGATGGAAGCAGATGCAGAGCTCCATAGCCAAGCACCAGGCTAGCCATGGGTTTTAATTGTATTTTCATTAATAAGCATGAGTTCCTCCAATAAAAAAAGAAGTTGGTTACCCCATAAATACTCTTACCAATATGACATCATTGGTCATCACTTGCCTTAATGCTCAGTATTGTAAAGTCCCAAACTGGGTAAGACTACTGATGTTTTTGAACCCCAGCACAGCCCATTCTAGCACCATAAAAGCTAGCTAGAAGAAATACAATTTCTTGGTAAGATCCAGACTAAAATTTTAACGATGTGCAATCAAAATGTGTGATGTTTTTAGCAACAGTCTTACCCATCTAGTTACAATGGGCAACCAAGCACAATGTTAAAAGCTTAGATTTTCCTTAGTAACATATGTTTTCTGAAATCAGCATTGTTAAGTGATGTGTGATACCTCTATCCAAACATCATTTTAAAAATATTTTTCTTTGGCTTATAATATATTGTGATTTCATAAAGCTGCATCATATATACTTATTTTTTTCAGTGTCTGTCTCCTCTTTCTACCACCACCATACTTGTTCCCACTTAACCTTTAGCTTTCAGTATTATTCCCCATCTTTTCATAACACACATGCTCTACTATTTTTACTCATTATATATATTTACTTAAATGGAAAAATCATAGGTCCCTAAGTAGCTTCATCATGTACACTTCACTTTCATTAAGCCTTCCCTGGCCCCTCATTGGCCCCTCATTTTCTCACCCTCACTACCCTACTTGCTTATTAAACTATGGTCTCTGGATTTAGTACTGAATTCGTTTTTTAATAAATCATAAACAGTTATTTCAAGACAATTCTTTGGTATATGTATAGCTTCACTATTTATTAAAGACAAATAAAATTTGCATATTAATTTCATGCATATCCTCAATTGTTGTTACTTAAGGAATTAAGTCTTAACTGAATCTTTGATATTGTCGAACATGGAGCATTTTCAGTGTTTTTTCAGAGTTGATCAATATTTTGATTGTATAACTTTTAATGCTGAGGATGCCTCTTTGCATAAATACACAGTGTAAACTGTTTAAAGCCATTGCAGAAATTTTTAGAAATTGTGTCATAATCCCAAGTTAAAATTTATTTAACATTTTCTTTAATGAAATTCATGTCAGCATCTCAAATGATAACATAAACCAAAGGTATGCAAACTTTCCACTCTCATTTTTATTCTTCCCTTCTCAATGTTTGCCCTTTGCTGTTGTCTGGTGTCTTTTTGCCTACTCACATTCTATCTGCATTTATTCTTTTCAGATACTTCTCTCAATAAATCTCTATAACATAAGCTCATCTTGGCATCTTGGACTACTGAAAATAACATGTAAGAGAATAAAATACATATCAATTTTGTGTGTGTATGTGTGTATACTATTTATAATGTTCTTCCTAAGTATGAAATGCAAAAAGTCATTATCTGATGTAAAAGATTTTCTTCCTAAAATATTTCCTTTAGATTATCTTTTACTTTTCATTGGTAGCAACTGATTTTTTCAGTTTTTCTTTATCAGAAAATGTTATTACAGCATTATATTTCTAGCATTCTGAATATTCTATTCATTGTCTTCTGCCTTTCATTGTTTTTATATAATTCAACCATAAATCATATCATTGTGTTCCTGTGTGTTATGTGTTGCTTTTAGTCATACTGCTTGCAATTTTTTCTCTTACATACACAAAAGCATGGGTATGCATGCACATACATAGGCACATTTGGAATTTTACTATGGGTGTGTGTGTGTGTGTGTGTGTGTGTGTGTGTATAATAATATGTACATATCTTCGAGTCTATTTCATTTCTTGCTTCTGTAAATCTGATTCTTACAACAATTTGAAGAAATTTGCTATTCTATACCATCTTTTCATATTGAGACTTGTGGAACTACCCCCT
The DNA here is from genome assembly GCA_001675575.1 of Neotoma lepida. Lineage (NCBI taxonomy): Eukaryota > Metazoa > Chordata > Mammalia > Rodentia > Cricetidae > Neotoma > Neotoma lepida. The sequence goes on along the minus strand of LZPO01017565.1, from coordinate 48,750 downwards.
ACTGACTCTAAATCTGAGGTCTTTCATAGCTTTCTTCAAACTTTCTCCTCTCTGATAATTATTTTAAAACATTTGGTTGATCTACATTTGAGTTCATGAATTTTATTTTCATCTACCACATAAAATCTGTTGTTTGTAGCACCCATCATGTGATTTTTTTTTTAATTTCACTTTTCGCACTTTACTTAATTGAAATTTTCCATAGTTTATGTTTTTATTTAAAATGTCCTATTTATGAGTTCAAAAACATAAGTCAAAATTGGTGTTTCTTGTCACCTTGAGTGGATTTGGAATCACGTAGATGATATAATCTCTTAATTTGTCCATGAGAGTGTTTCCAGGGAGGTTCAAATGATCGGGAAACACTGACCATGGGCTGGCATATGTGAGACTGAATACAAGTAGACAATAGAGCGCTAGCATGCCCTGCTTGCTGCTTCCTGTTGGTGCTCAGATATGAGGAAACTCAGCTGCTTACTTCTGTACCCATAAACTCTCTCATGCCTTCCCCACCAGGGTGGCTGGTACTTTCCAAACCCAGAATCAGAATAAATCCTCCTTCCCTTAGGTTGATATTTCTCTACTATATTGTCACAACAGAAGTCCCTAGTGTACTATCTATTTTTAGCTTATAGAATTTTGTTTTCTTTAAGTGTTTGAAATATTTTTTTCAATGTCTGTGCCTAAAAAAATTCAGCAGATGAACCCTCAGAGTCAATTTTTCTATTTATATTAAGACTTTTTTTATTCATTTTACATACCAACCACAGATTCCCCTCTCTTCCCTACTCCCATTTCCTCCTCTGCCAAGGTAAGGCCTCCCATGGGGAGTCAACAAAGCCTGGTACATTCAATTGAGGCAGGTCCAAGCCCCTCCTTCTGCATCAAGGCTGTGCAAAGTGTCCCATCATAGATAGTAGGCTCCAAAACGCCAGCTCATGCACCAGGGATGGATCCTGATCCTACTGCCAGGGGACCCCTTAAGCATACCAAGCTACACAACAGTCTTGCTTATGCCATGGGCCTTGTCCAGTCCCATGCAGGCTCCACAGCTGTTGGTCTGAAGTTCATGAGTTTCCACTAGCTTGGTTTGATTGTCTCTGTAGGTTTCCCCCATCATGATCTTGATGTATCTTGCTCATAGAATCCATCTTCTCTCTCTTTGACTGGACTCTTGCAGCTTGGTCTGGTGCTTGGCTATGGATCTCTGCATCTGNTTCCATCAGTTATTGGATGAAGGCTCTATGATGACAGGGTATTCACTGAGCTAATTATTGGGGTAAGCCATTTCAGGCACCCTCTCCACTATTGCTAGTAGTCTAAGCTGGGGTCATCTTTGTGGATTTGGAGTCAGTTTTTAATGGTTAGGGTTTGCTTGTTATTTGTTTTTCCTTTAAGTCATATTTTCCAGCCTTTTGTATGTTTGAAAAAATTTAGTTGAAAGTTAAACTATGACCTGTCATGGATTCTGTAGTCTCCTGTGTTCTTCTGATTACAGTCAGTATTATGTTCTCATACAAATTTAGCTGTTTTAGTAACTGTTGCTCTATAGTGTATGCAGCAGAACTCCATTTCTATCACATCTCTATGTATTTTAGTTGTCAGCCAAAGTGCAATTACAGAATGAGATTGCTATTTTTGGTTTTCAACTTAAATACATTTGGAACTAACTAAAACCCAAATGGCTAGGTACACCTGTGAGGGATTTTTTTCCTTAATTAAATTATTCAAAGTGGGATGACCTACTTTTGTTCCAGATCTTTTGAGGTGGGAAGATGTATATTTAATCCAAATCTTTTGACCTACCTTTACTCTGGGCCACACCTTTTGCTGGCAGCCTATATAAAGGACTTAGAAGAAGGAAACTTGCTCTCTTTGCTTGCTTGCCCTTGCTTTCGCTGGCAAGTCTGTTTCTATCCCTGGCATCAGAGCCTACTTCTTTGGAATTCTGGCATATACTGAAGACCAGGAGATACAAACCTGCCTTATGGACTGAACAACTACTGGATACTTGGAACTTCCATGGGGAGACAGCCATTGGTGGACTAGTTGNACTACAGCTTGTAAGTCATTCTAATAAATCTGATTCTGATAGATGATAGATGATAGATAGATAGATAGACGGATAGATAGATAGATAGATAGATAGATAGATAGATAGATAGATAGATAGATAGATAGATAGATAGGTAGGTAGATAGATAGATAGATTCTATCAGATACGTTCCTCTAGAGAATGCTGAATATGGAACTCTACTTTCTGTGATCCCCATTGTCCCAAGGTTTCTTCCTTAATTTATCAGTTTATCTCATTGCTGTTCTTTAATGCCTTGAGTTAAGAGAGCATCCACTGTCTGTTCCTGAACTTCCATGTGCTTGACAATAAAATCCCACCAAAGAGATNCAAGTATCCAGATCTTAATCTGTAGATTTCTGTTGTTCAGTGACAGACATCTTTACTTTTAATTTTTTAAATTTAATCTTTTGGGCTTTCTGGAGTCTTCTGTGTTTGTAATTTAGTAACCAGGCAGGAATTTGAGTATTATTGTTATAGAAATTCAACACATCAATTAATCGATGGATTTCTTACTTTGAAATATTCTCTGAAATTTTTCATGTTTATTTTACTTGAAAATTTGTCACCTTGCATCTAGTACCAATAAAATTATTGTTTTGTAGTATCCCACCTGTGCATATTAGGAAAGACTTAAAGGTTTCTGCTCATTTTTTGGCATAGTAGCAATCCGTGGAGCATGAGTTCTTTTCTGGCCCAACCTGCTGCTTGTTATCTTGCAGTGCCTTTAAATGGTTGTTTCTTTTTATTAATATGATTCAGTTCTTTACATTGTTATCTAAAAACAGAATCACCTGTTCTCATCTAGAAGTCATTACTGGAAGTCATGACCCTGATTTAATAGCATTTTTCTTGTGCAATTTCCCACTTATATGTACAGATAAAATTGTATGCTATATTTTTCATGCTTTTAAAATAAGTTTAGTGTTTATTCCAAATTAGCAAAAATAAATTTTAAAGTATCATTTCTTTCTTCAATGCTTAAGAACTATACCTGTTTTCCTTAAAATATTTAAGCCTTCTCCATTAAGCACTCTGGATGTTGCATGTCTCTGTATTCTGTAGATTGTTTTGGCATCTCATCTATGATCAGTGTGCATTTCAGAGTTTCTGGGTATCATTGTATCAGTCTTGATAATACTCACTGATTTCTAAAACATTTTTCCTTAAGTGTCTTAATTTTTATCAGCAAAGTACTGCCCAAAGTGTTCATCTATCATTTTATTTATTGCAGTTCCTTAAAATCTCTGTTTCTTGATGTGGCTTATGTTAGTTTTCTCTTACCCTTCTTATCTTTCTCAGTTTGGATATTTATATGTCAGCCTTAATGTTTAGGCTGTTGCACACCCTGGAGTCAGAATGTTTGTTTTGCTTTTCTCTGAAGTCCCTCCTACTGTGGTTTCCCAAAAGTGTATGTTTACTAAACTAACTGTGTGCTCAAATGAACTGCTATGGCTGAGTGAAACTGATACAAAGTGATTGATTTTAGAACACTATTGGTAAACAACACAGTTTTATTTTAATTAAATTCATTTACTTATTTTACATCCCAACTGAAATTTCCCCTGCCTCATCTCCTCCCTCCCCCCTCCTTTCCCCAAACCACTCTTCCTCCACTTTTGTTCAGAAAAGTGAAGGCTTCCTGTGGATATCAATAAAACATGATATGTCAAGTTGAGGGAGGACTAAGCACCTCCCCTCATATTAAGTCTGGGCAAGGAACCCCAGTATGAGGAACAGTTTCCACAAAGCCAGTCAAATGTTAGCGATAGCTCCTGCTCCCACTATTAGGAGTCCTGCAAGTAGATCAAGCTACACAATTGTCACATATAAGAAGACCTATGTCAATTCCATTCAGGCTCCCTGGACAACACAGTTTTATTTTAAACATTAGAACTGGGAGGGTCAGAAACTTGCCTAATGCTGCATAACAACTCTAAAGTAGAACAGAGACTGCTTCCCTACAAACTATACTGTGTTGCTAAAATTGATTGAATCCAAAATAGGCTCAATTGTACCGCTCACCTTTTACATACATATAAACTCAAGTGAAGGTTATGCATATTCCAAAGTAATTTTAGATCTAAAATTATAAATATCTTTCCATTAATAGTGTGCTTTCTAAAATCAATTCTGGTTATTAAGGATACCTAAACTTAGGATCATCTGTTCGGGGTATGTGACATTCCAGGAACATATCAATGTGTGCTGAATGTCACTAAGTTAGAGTCTTAGAGATTTGTCCTGCTAGACTTGGCCAGCATGTTTGGGTTTACTAAGTGTGAAATTCTGTATGGAGGATAAGTGATGTTTATGTACATTCCATTAAAGGAATTTATCACAATTGGGAGAAATAAATAAGTAGACTTCCCCTCCCCCCACCGTGTTATCTGTTTGTTCCCATGAAAATAAAATATTGAAGAAAGAATTAAGTTAGAAGTCAGGAAATCTGGGTTTTAGGTCAAATTCTACTGATCACTTTTAAATGTCTAATTTCCTTGCTAAGGATTACATATGCCTCATCCTTAACTGAAACCTTTACAGTGGAAGACAGAGTCTCCACTTACCTTAGATGGAAAGAGTTCTATTCAGTGGACAAGAGTGGGAAGCTTCCAGAAGCTGTGTCATCATACAACCCTGAAAGTTAAAAAAAAGAAATAGTATGTTAGATCTGAAAACTTACTGTCTGATACTATATGACTAATACATGTAAAGAAAGTCTGGTTTGATCTGATGATGGCAGGGAAGTGTGTTCATGGAAGGCCTGGTTCCCCAGAGAAGTGACACCTGCACTGGAAATAAGTAGTTAAAAGGATATGAAGAGTAGTCAAAGAGGAAATGTCTTGTGAAAAGGCTCCAAAGAAAGAGAGAACATGGTGGATTTGTAGAATAGAAACAGTTGGGTAAAGTAAGATTCCGGAACTGGAGTCAGGAGATGTATATAAGAAAATGTCATTCTGAACAAAACAAAATAGATATGGAAAAAACAAGTAACTTAATTCCAAGAATACAGATACCTTCATTCAGTGGGGCTTGAATGTCTGATGTGATGAATTGGGAGCTATTGAGAGAAAAGTAAATTAAGCTTGTATTGCAAAAAGGATTATCTAAAAGTTTGAATAATCCAGGCTCAGGGACTGGACATTAATAAAAGATTCGTAATAACTATTGACTCATAATACAGTTTTGCAAAAATTTGTTGCTATCTGTGTTACAAAGCAGGGGAACATCACTGTGAGAAATGGACTCTGTCACATACACAAGTGTACAGACAACTGGTGAGTGTCAGTGTGGCATTGATACTACCAACACCTTCTTGGTTCTTTTATGTAGTTACTTGTAAAAATGTGTGAGGAATGGAAGCTTAGCTTCTTCTTTTTTACAGCCAATGCCATTGGTTGCTCCTTTTTGCTTTTTTTTTTATTACTAGAAGTATCACCCAATTAGTACAAAGTGACAGTGGGAAAATAAAAGCATCTCTTTTTCAGAGTTGGGTTGTGGAAATATATGGTCATGTTTACTCTGTTAAGACAAGTAGTTCAAATGTTAAACATAATAGGCTTGAGAGGTGCTAGAAGAAGATGTAAACCAGGAGCCACATCCATAGCCAGCTCTGGAGAAAAGTGTCCTTTTACAGTNTGAACAATTGAAGCCAAAGGAAGAGTACTGGGACACTTATCTACAGGGAGTATGAACATGCTAGGGGTGAAAGGAGCCTGCTGTGGTACATTAATCTGCTCACACTCCTTAGATTCTGCTTCTNGCCTCTCACTAAGGCCCATAAGAATGTCTTAATTACTTTCTGCCTCTCCATTTGTTCACAATTGTATCCAGATCTACAATGTCCTTGCCTATTATTTCAAGTCTCCAAAAATTCCCTTCTCTCTGCTGTTTCTTCTTTTCTTTCTAGTATCTATGTTCCTACCAAATCCATCCTTCTAAATTCAAATTTGATCAAATTACCCTCTCATTTAAAGCAAAAGCCCCTTGTTACACTATTGTTAAGTAGGACAACACAGTTTTATTTTAATTAAATTCATTTATTTATTTTACATCCCAACTGAAGTTTCCCTTGCCTCACCTCCTCCCTAGTTTACTGGTTACTAGTACTCTAGTTTCTGGATCTGACATAATGGAAACCAGCTTCTTCCTGCATTACATACTTAACGCTTNCCAGTGCTATTCAACTAGGCACATACAGCTCCATGTCTTGGCTCATGGACCCTTACAATTCAATGAACGGGTTTTGATGATCCAAGCCCCATAATTTCCCTTTCTTACCAGCTTTTACTAGAGCATTTTTCCTTGCTCTCATTTACCTATCAAGACCCCACTAAACATTCCCTCTCTAGGAGGTCTGCTTTGAACTTCCCTTCAACTACATTGAATAATTAACCAAGTGTTCCCTTTTATCTTGCACATGTCTTTTGTGTGTCTTATCATTTCATCAGTGGTAATTGTAGTACCTTGTAATTATTTAATGTGATCATCTTCCATTATTGGGAGGATCATGGAGAAAATGAAACTGTCTACTTTAGTGATCACATATCTACAAAGCCTGCTATGAGCTCTCACATGAAAAGTTGTCATGAGCAAGAGAGGAAAATTCAGGTTAGGGATGAAGCCTAGTGGTATCTTAGAATTTTTCCTAGTATATATGAGGCACTGGGTTCTAGTCCCAGCAATTCCAAAGTATAGCAATAACATGATAGCAATGCTTCAATGTAGTCTTTTTATATCAAAGTTTCTCATCATGTAGGCTGTGATATCTACTAACTTGCCATTTGCAGAGACAAATTACCATTCTCAACTCATAGACTCAGCTAAAGACTTAAGATGGAGGGAACAATTAGAAGATGGATTGAGGAATCATATGTATGCCATATAAGACATTCAGTTTAATTCAAGAAGTATTGATTAAATACTTGCTGTATATCTAATCTTGTACTAAGCAATTAACCAAGTGTTTACTTTAATAGAGATGCCNGACTTTATTCAAGGTCAATTTCTCCAGNCTATAAATGAGCATACATTTGTCTTTTTATAACTATACTTTTATACCACACACATAAAGATCATATCAAGGAATCCATGTTACACTGAGGTCTGAGCCCTATACTGACCACTTAATGCTGACACAGATTTGGCTTTGGGTCTTGCTGGATGCTAGTCCTTAATCTGTTTTATTATGGTGGGAATGTGGTCCAAACCCTCTCATTATTTTTCTGCTCTGCCATCTAGAAATTAGAAGAAGTTTAAACAAAGTGTCTGCAGCTTACTTTTCAAGCTAACTGCAAAGATACTACCTTTCTTTTTTTTTGTTTTTTGTTTTTTGTTTGGTTTTATGTTTTTCCAGAACTGAAGCATTTCTTCTAGTCTTACACAGGTAAACATCAACAGCAGTTTCTAGGACATTCGGGGTTCTCTTCTCAAATTAATCATACAGCTTCTTTTGGAAGGGAAGATCTCTCTTTGGGACCAAGAAAGAGCCCTGGAACTAACCTAATTTGGGGACCAAGCTTACTCTGCTTCTGTAGTACTTGAGAAGGAGTAGAGGTTAGAGTTTAATACAATCTACAATACAATACAGCCTAACTTCACATTAAATCCATGCAAAGGGTTTAGTTTGCACAGACATTAAGAACTTTAGATATATTATCCCCATGCATATCATTAATCAAGGTACTGATACATAAGAAAATGAGGACCTAGAAGATTGGCAAGGTGAAATTTCTGTGGTCAGAAAGCAGTCACCAAAGAAGTATTGTAAACGATGCTGAAAATAAAAGAACAACCTTGAGGAAAATTGGTGGGCTATATATGGTGGCAAATACCTGNTGTCTTCAGAATTTTTAACTGCAGAAAGACTTTGATTGAAAAGGCTGCGGAGTTAAACCAATATATATATATTTTAAAGATATGTTGATTTCAAAATTTGTATATAAAGATATGTTGCTTTGGAAAAGAGGTTCTGCTTCTGTTTCCACAGAAGATGAGAACTTGTGAATTGCTTCCAGGCTCATATGGTTTAATCAGCCAAGAGCCACTGAAAGATCTCCNANGACACCATGGCCCAGATGATCCAACATCCAGAATGGCTTCAAGGCAACTGACTGAGACAATGCAGCCTCACAGACTATTCCAGTCAGGACTTGACCATAATTCTTAATTTTCTCAGGATCCCCATTAGACTGTCAGTGCCCTCATACAGCACGAAGTAGTATAAGAAGCTACAACCAGATGTCCAAAATATTGTTTATAAATGTTTACTTTTATTTAAAGGGGGTTTATTATAAATGCAATCTCTTTCTAAAGAAGAAAAGGGGATATAGATACAATAAGGATAAAAGGGTAGATTATTTAATCTGCTTTAAAAGAACAAC
>LZPO01017565.1:0-11819 GCA_001675575.1 Neotoma lepida | reverse complement strand
TTTACATAAAATAACTCTACCTACATGGATATGTTGACAATTTGAGCTGGAAGGTAAAGTGATATTTCATAGGAGAAAATTCTTAAAACAGATCAAACTGAAGCAATTTCAGGAATGGGGAAAGTGTGGAGAACACTGGGGCACAAAGACAATGGAAGGAGATGTTATGGGGTTGGAAGAATATAGGAGTTTAGCCTCNGGTCATGTTTAATCATAGAAGAATTCTTCACAGCAGAGAGGCAAAATCGGAGAACAGTTTAGAAAGATGAATCTGCAATAAAGGAAAAGAGGGACCACGTGGAGACATGGAGGCCAGTTAGAAGGATGATAGAATAATCCATGTAAGAGTGACTGAGAGAACAAAGGGGCTTATAGTGCAGGTCAAATGATCAGTCCAGATGTGAGAGAGGCTGATTCTGTGCTAAGAGAGCGAGCCATTACACAACTATTAATACTCAGGGAACATTGTACTTTTTCCTAATTATTGCTATATTTTGCCCTGTAAACCCAGAAATATGTCTATATAAGAAAAATTTATTTCAGGAAATGCAAATTTCCTTAGAAAATGAGTTTCGTATGGCCACACATTGTAGGTTTTAGGACTGAGGTTAGAACTTAGTTTGATGCAAACTGCTCTCCTTGCTAGTATTCTCTCAAATGGCAGCAGACACTGGACACTTCCATTCTGCCTGGTGAGATGAGAAAAGAGAATCAACTTCATAGACAAGAGGGATGGGTGAGGAAGTCTTGCCAATGAATAGGAGAAGTGCACTATGGGAAAATCCTGTGTATTGTAGGAGGTCCTGTTCGACAATGGGAAAGTCTTAGCAATGTGTTGCTAATAGGTAAGAGCAGGTAAATAAACACCTGGTTTTGTTCTCACTACTGGTGTTATTCTTATTTCTTTGCTTTTCAAGACAAGATCTCACTATGTACCTAACTGGTCTCAAACTCCTCCTGACTCTCCATTGCTTTCTCTGANATGTCTTTGTGAAGCTTTTCTCTTCTACTCTTTGGTTATAGTTAATGTTTCATAAGTAATTTCTGTGTCAGGAGCTGTGATAAAACTTTATGGTCATTTTCTTACTTAATTTGTACAGTGGCTTTATGAGGTAATAATGGGCTTACCATTATTTTCACAATTATTATCATTGCCATATTATTATGAAACTATGGCTCATGGAAACTAAACAATTCCTAAGGTGTAGTTGCTTGTGCAAGGCTGGATATAGATAATCCATGCTTAATGATAGGTATGAATTCTGAGCCTCCATACCACCACATATAATCAATTATGTAATGGTTCATAGTTTAACTATGAGTTCCTTATATTCAGGAACAAATATTTTTAGCTATTTGTAAATTGATTTTTATAAGGCATAAAGCATTCTTTCAAAAATATTATTATCTGGCTCCCATATATTCATGGGAAACAGAGCCATTTTGTCTGTTAAAATTTCTATTGTAAACAAACTTCACATTGGTAAACANAGATAAATTTTAAGTTAAAAAATAATGAAAATTTGTTTCTTTCAAAGACTAGTTTACTGTAATCTTTTCAAGGAACACTTCAACAAGCTATGTGCATGAAGTGCATGAGTGAAAGTGTGTTTGTGTGTGTGTATGTATGTGTTTGTGTAGCGTAGTGTAAGTGTACTTTTGTGTGTATAGTGTAAATGCATGTGTGCATAGCTTTCCAGAATTTTTGAAAAGAACTGCTAGTATATCTATGCTGTATAAATTTACCAAAAACATTTGGGGCTCTATACATTGCTTTTATTGATTTTCCCTAAATATAGATTGAACATCTTTTGATAATTGTAGAGAAATAAACTCTCCATCTTTGGAGTAGCTGTGGAATATTTATCATAAGGGTATACTTTAAATCTTTTGATTAACATTTGGAATTAAATATAAACAATATCTTTGCATATATTTGGCCAAAATGTTTTTAGGGTGTTTTTAAACATGAAATTGCTGAATAGTTTAAATTGAGCAGANTTTACCTTAACTAGATCAGCCAATCTTACTTTCAGTATACCCATCCCTCAGCAGTTCATGAGGATGACTAGGTTGCTCCTTAATTTCAGAAAAAAACAATAAATAAAAAACAGTACTTTGCTGTTATTTTTATTTTCTTTTCTTTAATTATGAGAGAATGTGACAAAATTGCCCTTGTGTGTTTCTTTAGCCATTGTTTGTGCCACTGAATGTATTAATTTTCTGTGACATATATCTGTTATTCTGTCCAGTTTCTCACTTATCAATAGACTTTTGCTTGGTTTTATATGCTTAGGAACTTTAGTTATTTGTTCTGTATATCCCCTACTAAAATCTCTCCTTTCAATTTTTGACTCTGGATATGATTATAGGTTTATGTAGAAATATTTATTTAATTTCTATGCTTAATATTCTGTGTCTGGGTAGTTTCTGACTTCATAAAATAGGAAATGATCTTTCTAATTAAAGATACTTTAATTTAAATTAAATTTTATGTATTTATTTAATAATTCACCCATCTACCCATTTTCAAAGTGGATGTACATTTATTAAAGAAAAATCATAAATAACTTCTGAGTGTAAGCAAGGACCAAGCAGGAATATCTAAATTAAACTTATATTTAACAACATGAAAATATCCACAGAAGTTGTATATACTAATATGATANTATATAATGTTTCAATATATGCTTAGAGGATATGCTATTTAAATTAGTATTAACATTTTTTACCTAAACCTTTCATTTCTTCATTATATAAATATTCAAAATGAATCTCTGAGGATTTTTAACTATTCAATATATTATTTTTCTCTAGTTATTTTGATTTTTTCTTTATGTTTCCTAATTTTAAACATCTTAAAATATTTGAACCATGAAAAACTTATGTTAGTGTACAAACTCACATGACAACTTATCTCTGATGCCTCTGCCTAGCAAATGGGCAACCTGTTGGCCAACAAATATATGCAAATTAGTTTGAATTTCTAAACCAATATATTTTTTCCAGTGTGCTTTTGTGTCTATTTGGGGAANTTGAATGTGTCTCTAATTTGGTTCTTTGCTCTTGTCACAGTGANAGAGTGTGGTGATATTTTGTTTGTGCTCTAACAAATAAAGCTTGCCTGGAGATCAGAGTGAGGAGCTAGTCACTAGAGGCCAGGCACTAGTGGTANACACCTTTAATCCAAGCACTTGGGATTTCATGCCTTTGATTCCAGTACTTGAGGGGCACACACCTTTAATCCCAGTACTTGGGAGGAGGAAACAGGAAGTGATATGGCTGGGTGAAGAGAGGAAGTGGTAAGTTGGGGTAGAGACAGGAGTTCAATCTCTTCATTCTCAGGATTCCTAAAGGTAAGAAGTTTTTCTAGTGGCTGTCCNCTCTGCTTCTCTGATCTTTCAGCTTTCACCCTAATATCTGACTTCGGATTTTTATTATTAAGACCAATTAGAATTCACACTACAATACAGTAACACCATGGCTTTGTGTTGTAGTTTACCATCTGATGGCTAGAATCATTACAGCTCCTTCAAAATGTTTCTGACATCTTCACACTCATTTTCCAGATTAGTTTTTTCTGTATCTGCAAGTTATAAAGTGAACATTACATTAACAAATTTATTGAAATTATATTGTCTATTCAGATTTATATACACAAATACTTTACTGTTCATAATATCTTATGGAGGGACAAAGGGAGTCNTTATTTTATACAANTCTTATTTAATTAGCAGTAGAGTTTTTGATTCTTCATAAGGGCCCTGAAAATATCTTGAATTTCCAGGGAGTTGATCTTTACTATCACACTAATAAATGAGATTTTTCTCTTGCATTAAATGTATATGAATACAGAATAATTACCAGTGTTATTAGTTTTTATTCATAATTCTAATTAATTACCTTATAAGTTATTTCACCTATAATTTCAGTCATTTTTCTGAGATTGTAATTCCACATGATCTTTTCATGTTGATAATAGTTTTCCATATTTGTTATTTAAAAATATCATATTCCCATCTTTTCTCCAAATGTAGTGGTGAGTACTTTAAGAACAATGTTTTATGGTTTTGTTTTAACATCTGCACTGGAAGCTTTAAGTCAACCTAATTATTGCCTTCAAAAGAGTTAAGGTACTATTTAAGATGGGAGAAAAGTTAGTCCTAATTTTTGCAAATCTGATATTAATTCCATTTTATGAATAGAACATACTTGTCAAATTATTCTGTGACATTTCCAAAATAAATGAAATATTTTTACTTATTTTTGTGTTTTTTGAAAAGATTTATTTTATTTTTAATGTATATGTGTGTGTTTGTATGAATGTATGCCATGTGAGTACAGATATCTCCTCTCTATCTCCTTAAGCTTTATAGGATTTGGTCATACTCCATAATCAAAGCTATATATATGCTATTTTACATACATACATTGATTTCAAGAAATAAACTATGAAATTATATTTAAAATGTCATTTATATTTAAAACAAAACTATTTTCCTCAGTGTTGTAAGTCATACGATTTCTTTTTCTTTTTTTTTTAAACAATTTTTAAAACTGGAAATAGATTCTTCTCTACACACACCCCAATCATTCCTTCCTCTCCCTTCATTTCTTCCAGCTCCCTCCTACCTCCCCTTTTCCCCAGATATACCCCTACTCCATTTCCTCTTCATAAAAGAGCAGGCTTCTAAAAGACAGCCCAGCCAGACAAAACAAGATACAATAAAACAAGACAAAAGCTGGGCAAGAAAGCCCAAAAAGAGGAAAAGAGTCCCAAGAGCAGGCAAAAGAGTGAGAGACACACCAGCTTTTGCTATTGTGAGTACCACAAAAACACCAAGCTAACAGCCATAATATATACGTAGAGGACCTTGTGCAGACCAAAGTAGAACTGGTGCCTGCTGTTTCAGTCTCTGTCAGCCCATGATTCCTGCTTAATTGATTCAGTGGGTCATGTTCTCCTGAGGTCCTCCATCCCCTCTGATTCCTACAATCTTTCCTCCCTCTCTTCTGTGGGGTTTCACAATCTGACAGGTGAGACCTGAAGGAGACCTCCAATTTAGACTCTCTCTCTCTCTCTCTCTCTCTCTCTCTCTCTCTCTCTCTCTCTCTCCATAATGTCTGGCTGTGGATCTCTGCATCTGCTCCCTTCTGACACTGAAGGAAGCCTCTCTGATATCACCTGGACAGGACATAGATCTATGAGTACAGCAGAATATCATTAGGAATCACTTTATTGATTTTTTTCTGCCTTGTGTGTTTGTTTTCTTAAGCAGCAGTCAACACTGTGTTTTCTTTGCCTTTTTCTGATTTTTTAAAGTTAATTAATGTTCTTTCAAACTTCTAAGACTTTTGATTAGCATAGCATTAAATCTATTTGCTTCATGTATTGTTGAACATTTAAAGGAAATGAATAACAAAACNAACCAACAAAACAAAACAACAACAACAGAAACAAGTGTGTCCATAACTATAATCAAAGAAGGCAGCATCAAGTAATAAAGGGANTTCCTGAACTACTTAGTGTGACCTTTTCAGACACACAAACAGAACATTTCAGATATGGATAAATGTTATAGTTAATCTGCTTGAGTATTGGGATAATTATGAGGATATTTTATTTTGGTTTATTTACATATTGTGTAAAAGTAGTAAAATGGAATGAACTTTTATTTAATAGAAAGATGTCCATGAAATGCAATTTCTTAATATATTTGATTAGGTAAAGTTACATGCTACTTAATAAGTTGCTGAGGTATGTATATCAATAGTCACAGGAGATACTATTCAACTTTTTCATTTGATCCTAAATGCTTTATCAGAGTGTCAACATGGTCTTTTTTNACTTTAGTCACTCCACTTCCAACACAACNACACACAATTTAATTAGTTAATGAATAATCCATTTTCCCACATAAAACTTTTCATTATATTCATTAATCCTGCTGTTTTTGTTTTCAAAATCATTAATTTTAATTTTACCTATTAATTCTCACCTTCTGTTTTCCTTAGATTTATTTTGTTTTTCACTTTACAATCTTTTAGATGAATGAATAATTTATTTATTTTCATGTTTTGAACAGAGAAATGTGTTTATATCTGGAATTACGCTCTAAATATAATTACCCCTTTTCTATATGGCTTTATATTTGGCATCTTCATTATCGTGATCTCCTAGATATTCAGCATTTTCTGTTGTGCTTTTCTTCTTGTGATAATGGTTATTTAGAGACTGGGATGACTGGCAATTTTTAATGTGTTTTCAGCCCATTTTATTTGTATTCAAATCAAAAACATTATCTTTCATCTTTCCTTAGCTTTTTATTTAATTATTTATTATTTTTTAAGATTTTTGAGTGTGTGTGTGTGTGTGTGTGTGTGTGTGTGTGTGCACGTGCACGCATGTGTGCACATGTGTGCATGCTGGTATACACAAAGGCCTGTAGAGGGCACCAGATCTTCTCTAGCTGGCATTTCAGGTGATTGTGAGATGCCAAACTCCTCTCCTTGACATAGTGCATTATTTCTGTAGCTACTGAGCCCTCTCTCCAACCCTATTTTCTCTTAGTATTATACATTGTTTAGATGTTATTAGATGACAACCACAGGACTGGGCTACACAAATGTTCCTTGACACTTGTAAACAGCAGGTATTTTGCTATTCCCTGGTATAGAATTGATCAGATCAAATTTAGTTTATACCTCTTTAACTGGTCTTTTTAAATGTCTGCTAAATTCTTGTTTTAAAATTATGAGTTTAGTTAGAAAGCCCTGCCAAAATTGTTTTTATGTACTAATTTTGATATATATATATATATTTTTTTAGTGAAGTTTTCTTGACAGGTACATTGGGAGCAATGATGCCTTCATGGCTGTATCACTAACAAATATACTTTTTTAGTTAATAATTTTTACTCTCATTTAACTTATGCTTATAGCTTAATTTCTGAGTTAATTTTGTTTGAAAAATAGTCTTTGTTCAGAATTTTAGTATTCTCAGACGTGCTTTTTTCACTTCTAACTTCATGGTGTGTAACTCAATATGCTGGAGTTTTTTTAATACAATAATTTATCCTGTCATATTAAATGATGTCTGTTTTTGCTTAGTTCTATCATTTATCTCATGTTCTCCTTTCCAGTTTTTGCTAGTTTCATTTTCATGGTTTATACCACATAATAATTTTCACACTACAAAATTTTAGCTAACTTTTTGCCTCAGCTCTAAATTAAAAGAAGTTTGCAGTATAGCACCTTTGCTGCCACAGTACCTCCATTTTATGCAGTTTGTTTTGCTTCATTTTGTGGTTCAATAGATTTTATGACCATCTCTTTTTTTTATGTAAGGCTCATGGGTAACATTCACTGTGAGTTCTACTGTGTATAAAGTGCATAAAATGGCTTTGGGGTGGCTTTATTCTTAAGCTCCAACTTTGTATGCTATAAAAATTTTGGGTCACTCTTCCTCCGCCGATCAGTTAGGCATAGTTAATATACAATGCTACACTGTCTTCTAGCATTGATTCCTGCCCAGAAATGAGCAAGATTTGCCAGGTGTGGTGACACAGGCCTGTAATCTCAGGACCCAGGAGGGAAATGCAAGATCATCATAAATTTAAGGCCAGTCAGAGCTGCATAGCAACATATTGTGTCAAAAACTNTTTTATAAAGAGTAAAAGGGGAAGCTCATCTCTTATTCATCCCCCTCCTGCTAGGAAATGAGTATGTAATCAGGGGATAGGGGTCTGAATGTCTTTAGCAGTCATTCGTTGTTTTTGAAACATAACAATTTTCACAGCTACTTTGCACAGTAAATACATTTTTGTACCAGTGTATGTTTAATTAATTTTTCTAAGACTTGTTACATTGTCTTTTAGATGGATTTCCTTATTTAATTCAGTACTTTTTTCTGTTTTAAGACATTGTTTTCTGTCTAAANTTTTCTCCTCATCAGAAACATGAATCATTCAAATGTTTGCTTTCTTCTGTACTTCATAGCAATAATTTTCCTTCTGAACAATTTTATTCTTTTTCCTTTCCATAATATTCTNTATTGTTTTTCTAAATTCTCTCTCCATAGCCTTGTTGTTAGTATTTAGGGATGTCTTAATTTTACTCCTCCCCTTTCTCTAAAACCTCTGATATTTTTAATATAATATTGTAATTATTTTATAATTTCATACATGTACACTATATATTTTAATCATGTTAATCACCCACTCCTTCCCAAGTGCTTTAAGGTTCACCCCTACTTTCCTACTCTTNCAAACTTCTCATTGTTTATTATTGTTTTCTTTTTGTATAGCCTGTAAAATTCAATGCGTGCAGCCATGTGCGTTAGTCACCATTCACAGAAAAAGAAGACTCTCTGACAAAGGCTGAGGAAAACACTAATATACAGTTATAAACATAAAGACTTAAAAAACAATTTGNCAACATGTCCATTTAGAAAAACAGAAGCAATGGGTTTACCCTTTCAGAATATGACATCTCCAGCTATCAGTCTGTGACCAGGCCTACTACATAAGACATAAGCTCCCTCCTGTGGAACAGTCCTCAGAATGTAACTGGTTACCTACAAAACAGGCATGCCACTCTTACACCAGTAGGCACATTGTGTCAGTTATATTGGTATTGCAGCATTCATAGTCCACAGCTAAGGAAGACCTTTGATGATTTTTCTCCCCCAGTTGCCTTCTTAGAAACATCTGTTGCTATGAAAGTTAGCCACCAGGAAGCAAGCTTTCAGCTCAATTCCAATATAATCTCTCTGTGTCCTATATCCAAAGTGTGTGTTTTCTCTAGAAAGAAGGTCTCAGTATCTAGATTGGGTGGGCTACCAAGATTGATGACAATCATCTGTAANANAGTAAGGGTGGACCTCTGTGGCCTTGATGGCCNAAAACTAATAGAAGCCTATCCATCACTTAATTCTGGGATTTTCATTTATACTACATGGATTCTGTGATCATCTATTCACCAGTGTAAGGTGCTTCTTTTCAAATTCTCTTTTAAAATGCATTTTAGAAATCAGCTTATGAAGTAGTTAATTTCCATGTGGCATTTTTGGATATCCTTAGTTTTGATGAGCCTACCTCATCTTTTCCCTCAACTCTGTACCCCATGTGTACTTAATGCCCAGTATTCTCTCTCTTGTCATCCATATCATGTGATCTACTACCCCTACTCTCATTATGGCCACCCTCATGCCACCTTTTTAGTTTCCAGGTCTCTATAAACATTCCAAGGTAAATACATGATGTTTGGTTTTCTGAGCCTGGGCCATTTTCCTGCAAAAATCGTTCTTGGCAAAGATTTTCTTCCATTCTCTCTGGACTGCTTCTTCACTTGATTGACAGTTTCTTCTCTAAAGAACTTCATGGGGTCTCATAAGTTGATTGATAATCTTATTTCCTCTGTAACTAGAATCCTATTCAATAAGTCCTTATATATGTTGTGTCACATATATAATTGTGTCACTCATTATTCCTGATTTTACAGTCTGTATTTTTTTCATAGTTGGGTTCAGTAGCACATTCCTCAATGAACATGGGTTGAAAGTACATGCACATAAGTACTAACCACCCCCATGTTTCCACACCTGTGAAATAGGTATTACACTGAATGTAATGTAGTGTACATATACTCTAAAGTGATTAAGTTAAATGTGAGTTTTTTCTACATCCTTAGCTTTTGTTAACCACTGTAGTTGTCATATTATATGCAGTACAGCATACACACACACACACACACACACACACACACACACACACACGTACTGGAGCCTATGTCATCATTCATCTTTGAATATATGTTTTTCCATGAGCAGAGAGTTGTCAGTTTGAAACTTAGATTATGAGACATTGATTCAAATGCCTGTCTCTACATCTCTGCTATGTTCTCCTGCCTCAAGATATTTGTCTCCTTACTGAAAAATCTCCATGATTCTGAACCACAATAACAATAAACCACAACAACTGTATTTCATATTCCCATAAAAGCCATATGGATCCAAATTTACCATGTAATAGTTTTGATGTCTTTTTCAGTTAGTTTTGCCATATGTAATAGATTGGAGAAATAATCCAGCAGCAAAGCTCCATTCCAAGGAGGAATGCATAGGTGAGTTCAAGGANGACCACGAAGAAGTCTACAATTGTACTGCTAGAGAGATGGAGCCAAAGTTTTAACCACATGACCAATATGCCTTCTAAACCNGTATAGTTGTTCATCCAGATGTGCATGGAAAAAATGACCAGTTCTTTCAAGGCATCATCCAAGAAACCATCTCTTCACTTTTGCTCAGAGTGAATAGTGCATTATTTCAAAAGGCTTCGTTATCCTACTCTCTGAGTCTTCTCATAATGACCTCAGAACATCTCCACCTTTAAAAATAATGAGTATCATTGATGTATTTATTAAAATAATTNACATATGAAAGAATTTGCAATATTGTATGTTGGTTAGAATATAGAGCTATGGGAACTCCTACTGCTACTGGCAGTTAATAATGGTAAAGTCATGAAACATAGATCAATAGTATCTGACAAAACCAAATATAGTGTTGACATTTGATCTAATAGTGTGTGTCTATGTAGCTACACAACTTAGCTGAGCAGTTTCATCTACATAAAATCNGCATATGAATATTTATAGCAGCTATATCATAAATGNCCTAAACTGGAAGCAACCAAGTAGTCCTTCAACAGATGAGTGTGTAAACAAATGGGTGCACCTGTTCAAGAATGCAATTAAAGGAAATGAGTTATCAAGGCATCAGAAATGTGGATAGGCCTTAAATGCACACTATCAGGTAAAAATAAAGACAACTGAATATATAACACAAATTATAAGACATTTGCAGTAGTACCATGGACAATCAAATTATGGTCTTTTCCTAACATAAAATTAAGTGGAATGAAATGAAGTGAAATAAATCATAGATGATTATAATACTTACCCTTAATCCCTTTAACAAGTGGTACTACCCAATGAAAGCCTAAGCAATTGGAACAGCATAGACAGTTGCTAATGAAAACAGGCTGTTGCCTTCCTGATACAAAGCTTTATGTGTGCTATGCTTCGAAGGAAGAAGCCTCAGGACACAACTTCCATGTCCTCTTCCTGGACACACTAAAATCTGCAGGAGCCTGGAACCATGTGACTCATGATAGTCAGTACCTAGTAAACCCCAATATGATTGCTAAAATCTTCAGCCAGATACTCCCTCTCTTCTGCAGCAGGCTAGATCGTTCTTATGGCCACATTTCAAAAACAGGATTCCATATCTCAGTGACACTGCTCAGAGTAGAGTTACTATGAAGATCCATAAATCCACATTGAACTATGATATGAGGGTGAACTGGGATTGTATTGTATTATAATGAGGAGATATTGTGGATACACTGCTATGAAAAACTTCCTAAGTAGTTGTTCACAGATATATTTGAGATTTATTTGGTTAATATTAAATGTCTGAGCTCAGGTTTGAGTTTCAGAATAGAACAGTGGAAGCAAAATAAACACTGAACTAATTATGGAATAAAGTCTAGTAAGNATAGTTATTGTTTATTGATTTTTATTTGTCTCTCTATTTGTTGTTCATTTGCTTTTGTGTATGTAAAGAAAGATTTATGTAGGATAACAGTTTTGAAGGTTTTAGTTTTAGTCTTTTTTTAATTTTATTTTGAATGTCTGTATACTATGTAGGTACAGTGCCCTTAAAACAAGAAGTACACATTAGATCCTCTGGAAATGAATGCCAGGTCTAGAACCCAGGTCTTCCAAAGGAAAAACAGCTGCTCTTCATTGCTGATCTA
>LZPO01017564.1:101745-120727 GCA_001675575.1 Neotoma lepida | reverse complement strand
TCAGGCTGCTCACTGCAAAGAAATTTAGATGAATAAATTATGACCAAGATTAAAGCAAGGTGGAGATGATGTCAGCATCACATCTTCTCCCTCAGATGCTCATTATATAACCCACATGAGTATGGAATATTTCTGTTTTTACAAATACACCTAATATACAAAGATTTTTAGAATGATTTTGAGATATGAGGAGTTCTAATCACATGTTTTTATGAGAAATATTAAAGGATAGCCTAAAGACACCAATAAATTCTTACAATAAAGTCAGTAATTCTAAGTTGCATAGATAGCTATAATGTTTTATATACAAGTAAGAATGGAAATTATTCAATGTATTATGCACTACAGTTACTTTAAACAATACTAATAAAAGTACAAAGCTGCATAATCAATTTCTCAATGACTTTGTATGCTCTTTATAATGAACAACAAAAAGAGAAGGAACTTTAGTTTTAACAATATATATCATTAATTTTTTCTATGGCAAATAAAAAGATAATAAATCAAGCTCTTATTTCAAATAAATATTTTCTTAATTTCTTCAATAAAATTATACTTAGCAGTCATTAGTTAATTTAGGAAACTATTTCATATATTCTATTTTATGACACTCTCCTTCTTAGCTTATGCCATAGAATCGATAACTGAGGTGATGGAGTCAAGATGTTAAAATAACTGTTATATGAGGGAACACACATGTTCACACATACACTCGTGATTTGTTTGTATATTAAAGATCAGTGCACTTACACTTGTCAATTACAAAAAGTATTCACCTGACAATGCTTTTTAATAGTTTAATTACACCTACTTCTAAGGAGATTGTGACAATTCCCCAGTTGCTCCTATAATAGTACAAAAGGAGTTATCAAAATTAGAATATAACATTACAAAAGAAGCCACAATTCTTCAACAAATGCCTTCATGCAAATAAGGAAGGCTGTGTGGGAAAAAACAGTCTTCTATAGAGAAGAGCACACCAAATGGTTATCCAATGCTAAATAGTCAGCCTTGAAAATATACATACAATTAACATTATATGGACTGAGAAGGTTGTTTTTATGTAACTAGGAATATATATGTGAGTGTGTGTGTGCATATATGTATATGCAAGGATGTCTACATATATATGTGCATCACAAAAATTAAAGCAAAAGAAGCCATAAATTTGAAAGAGAGATGTGGTAGGGAGTTTATGGGAAGGGTTGGTCAGAGGAAGGGGGAAATTATGTAACTATATAATAATCTAAAAAATAAAAATTATATTGAAAAAATAGCCACAGTAAGAGGAATTCCAAGTGTCATCCTTATCTGGATTCTATTTAAGTGTTTAAATTGTAAATATTCTTTAAATAGAAAATCAGATAAGGAGAACATGATGATGCAAATTAACACAAAATTCCTATGACAAAGGTACACAAAGCAAAATAAAAAATAAACTCAAAAAATGAAAGTTTCACAGACTGGAAAATAGTGAGAAGGATGGATTCTGTTGAAACTTGGGTTTAGGAAGGAGACTCCAAATTAGCATACACACAGTTTATCATTTAGCCAATGACACATTATGCATGATTATGAGCATAAGCTATGATTCACATATTCAAATCCTTGTTTTGATGATATATACCTATGTTTTTGCTTCTATATCATATTGAGAAGTTCTTTATGAACTTACCTAAATATTCCACGCCACAGTTTGTGACGACCAGAAACTGATTTTCTCAAAGCATGTACTTTCTATTACATTACCCCACCCCAATATGGAAAACTGAGAATTAGTTAAAAAAATAATCTTGAGACAGTAAACGTATATTGCTGTCCTAAAGGATTTTTTTCTGAAACAAAGAAGTTATACTGTTATAATATAGAAATTATTCCTTCCCATTTGTTGTTGAGAATACGAAACAAAATCTTTGTTTGGTGTTTGTTTTGGCATCATAACATATTAACTAACAGAGAAGCTGATCATGAGTCTGATAATTATTTGGTATTCTACACTAAATCTTCAGAGGCATCAGATTATCCTTATTTATTATCTGCAAAGAATTCGGCAATGAAAGTGACTTTTTAGATACAAGAGTATTCTACATATTTCTAGGAATGCTATGTAAACCATGAACCAGGTGAAGACAGAACTGACTATCCGAAGATGTCACCACACACTTCTATGGTTCTCAGCAGTTGGAAAAATCTTTCTGATACAGGAAGATTTGCAATGTCAGTGCCATAATACATTTACTTAGTAAAATATCCAGCATATTGGTTCCATAGCATTATCTTATAGGAGTCTTTTGTTTTTACTTTCAAAATCTTTGAGTCTCAATTACACCTCCAAATTACTGGGTTATCTACTATCTACTAATCCAAGTCATGAATGTTGTTTAAATTTTTTCTGTTCTAAGTTTTGGCTTCACCAAAAAGCATACACCGAGCAATCTATTAGTCTATGGTTTTTTATTGCTGTTAATAAGCAGCATAGTGAGAAGCCTAAGCATAGAGTTCTTCACACATTCACATGATTGAGTTCAAATTTCTGATCTATAAATACCTGAGTGTTTATGCATAAGGATTAAGAGGATCAGACAAGATGTTTCACTGTTTTTTTCCCCAATGGGTACTGCTTTCCATTCCATTTTGTATTCCACAAATACTCTCACCATAGATATTTCTTGCATATTATCACTTTTATGAAAAACTCTTAATATTAAAATATTCTCCTTTAAAAAATAGTTGTATACAAATAAAATACTATATCCTCACCTAATTCCCATAAGGAGATGTATGGATGTGGATGCCATGAGATGTAAATCATCATGAAGAACTCTTATGGTGAAGAACCAAGATATCATAGGTAATTGTTCTCTTCATGTTAATTTTCCTTAAGAAGAATTTGGATTGAATGATTTTTTTCACATCTTAAATGATACTTGTGAAGTTAACACTGAAATTCCTTCAATGCTACTAAAAGAATCCCAGGAGAATAGTCAGTTTCCAGACAGCATGCAAAAATTAAGAAGTCACTACTAGCGAACCTATTATACCAATTGTTTCCAAGTTTTCTTTCTTTTGAAAACAAAAGTATTACAACTTAATGTTAATAAAATATGTATTCCATTGAGATTTTCTGGTGTCTTAGATGTAACTGACTTTCCAACTTGGCTGCAGACATAAAGGAAGGAGCCAAGGAAAACTACAAGACAGGTGACATATATGCTGATCCCTGTGGATACAAATAGCTCTGAAACTGGATGATACATTATAAATCTTGTTGGCTACAGTGTACTCATAACATTATTACATGCCATTACTTCATATGGCATGGATGAAGATTTATATTATAGTTTAGTTATACAGTCCAAATGGACTTATAAAGTTGACAGATGTCTTTTACCTGCTCAAACACAGTACAAAGAATAATCTTTCACTGATTCATGCACCCCACACATTCCATACTTGTATGAATGCAGACATGTATGTTACCTTTAAAAGTCTGTGTGTTTTCAGAAAAAAAGGACCAAACACCAAGGAGGACAAGTAGCCCCAGGTGATCTAGCCTCTCAGAGTGCCTCTGTTGTGATTTCCTCAAAAATCTACATCTAGCACAACTTCAAAGTGGCTAGCTAATATGGTTCAGCCTCACAGATTACTTATCAGCCAGGTCTTCAGTTAAGTCCTGCACATCCCATCACACACAGACTGGACAATAAATGATACAGCTAGCTCTCCCAGGACTTTACTATTATCCCAATTTTCTCAGTGTCCCCTAAAGATGCCATTGCCCCAAGATAGCAGGAAGTAATTTTCAGAACATGATTCCCACATTCCCAAAAATGTAGTGTGAGTAGTTTTTGATCTTTCAGTGGGTTATGGATGCTTGTCATTGTTGGGAGTGGGTTAGGTACAAGTTGTTATTGTGAAGGAAGAAACTAAGCAATGGAGGTTAAATCAAGTGATTACTTTCTTTCTCTCCTATCTAGTGGAAAAAGGGGGTTGGGATATAGGAATGATAGAATAAAAAGAGATTATTAAATCTACTTTAAAACTAAAAAGCAACTACTAGTCTCAAATATGTTACATTGGTGTAAAATTTTGTGTACATATACAAATTTAAAGTTATTTTTGTTATAACATACTGTATATATGCTTCTACTCTTGTTTAAGGTAGTGTACCTATGCATCTCATTTAAAAATATAATGTAAAGTTCTGATCCTTTAAGGCTATTGTTATAATTAAGAAATTCAAGTCAGTAGTTAGTCATCAATAACAATCAAAGTTGTAGTCATGTTAGAAAAGTTTTCAAGGTTAAAGAGATATATTTTAGATAGATAGGTGATCTTCAAACACTTCAGATATCTACAGAATATGGTATTTAAGATGTTTTAATAATATAAGGCTTTTCAAGACAATGAGATACATCTTCTACTGATAGTACCAATCTACTTCAGAAAAGATGATGGGCATTGAAGAACCTCCATGTGGAGTTTGCTTTCAATGTGGCAAAACCAGCCACTGTGATAGAAACTGCCCTTGCCTCAACTGCTGACAGTATGCTGTCCAAATTGGATAAGCAGGACACAAAGGAAGTTGACTGCTTAACTTTGCCAAGACAAGGTAGTCCAGTCCTTCAAATTTTCTGCTTCAAAGAAAAGTCTGTAAGATACTTTAGGCCTGTAGGCTGAAGATGGATGCCACAATGCTGCAGAGGAACCTAAGGTGACTGTCTAGGCAGCAAATGTCTCTGTCATTTCTATAGGCTTGGGATTTGCTTGCTTTGAACTTCCTGTTTACTCAGATAATATTTATCTTTTTTGGATCTCTGATGGGGGTGAAGATTAAATTAGTTATAGTTTCACAGTTTTCCTTGTTATCAAGTTCAGAAAAGAAACTTACAAAGAGATGCAAAGTTTATAAGGTTGAGAAACATAAAAGCTTAGGTTGTTTATCTAAGAAAATGTTTTAAGGTCTAAAAAGATATTTTTAGGCTGGTAATACAAGTTATGATAGAAAGAAGTTTAGATATAAAACTTCAAACTCACCAAGATAGGATAGATAATAGAGTACTTTCTCTGAATTTGCCAAATACAAATGGACTGAACATTGTGAATATAATTTTTACTTGATAATTTTTCATATTGTATATATTTTTACTGTGTTAGAGTTAAAAGTTTTCCTTTTTTTAGACAAAAGGGAGAGATGTTGTGGGATAATTTTTTGTATGCTATGAGATGTGTCTCTCCTTTACCTAACCTGCCTAAGGCATCTTCTGATTGGTTTAACAAAGAGCTGAATGGCTGATAGCTAGACAGGAGAGGATAGATGTGACTTTTGGGGAGAGAGAGGAACTCAGGGGAAGACTCTGAGGTGAGGATTCACTAATAAAATGCAGAGGAAGTTGAATTTACAGTATGGAGGAGAAGAAATGAGCCATGAGGCAGAACATAGAGTAATATAAACAGGTTAATTTAAGTTTTAAGAGCTAGTTGGGAACAAGCCTAGGTAAGGCCAAGCTTTCATACTTAATAGAAGTCTCCATGTGATTATTTAGGAGCTGGTGGTCCAAAGAAATTCTGACTATCCTTTCTCTCTGAAGTTGATCATCTGTGATATTCTGTACAGTAACTAGAATGTAACTAAGGTACTCTTCATGAAAAAGGAGACTCTTGCAAAATAAAGGCTCAAATGCAGTTTTGTAAAAGGTAAGTTGTGAACACCAGAGAAGATGACAGAGTGTTAACATGGTCAAACCTCAAAGTTGTATTGTAGTTAGGTAGGAAATGTCTGTGGCTTCATGTTGCAGTCTGATGTACTCAGCTGTGAAATGCTACAGTTATCATTAAAAATGACAATGATCCTTTTAGAATGGACTACCTCTGCTGGTATTTTTCCTTCATTTACTCCACCTAAATAACTTTCTGTTCTCCATGTCAGCTTAAAGATAGAATGACTATGTGTAAGAGATTTTTTGTGTATAGAGTTAAATTTTCAGTGAATAGCACATACCTCATTTTTTCCATCTTCAACTCTATTCTCTTGTAAGAGATGGGCAGTTTCATTTATCAATAAGTAAAAGAACCACCAATACAATTCAAGTCACCCTTGCATGTGTCTTTATCATCTGTCACCAGTAACAAGAGCTTTCCTTTCATTCTTCCATTCTTTGCTGTGGAAACATTGTAGGTACACATTAGTAACTTTACTATGCAAGTGAGGAAATTAAGATTAAGAATATCTGGTCAACATCTTAGATACAAAATCTCCAAGTCTATACATTCAAAAAACAAGTAGACCTACTATACCAGTACTCTGAAGAAATGTATTCACTGTCATGTCCACTGCAGTATCTTTTGCAATGCCTAGTGTACTTAAGTACCCTACATGCACACTAATGGGTATATTGACAAGCTAAATAAGGTGAACAGATTCTATTCAAAAGATGGAAATTCTGTCATTCGAAAAACCATGGATGAACATGGAAGATATGCCAAATGTAATTATCCAGCTCAGAAGACCCAGTACTTCTTAATCTCACTTAAATATAGAATCCAAAAAACTAAGACACATAGAAGAGTAGACATATAGTTATCATAGACTGGAGAGTTGATGAAGTGAGGAATGGTTGTCAAGGGAAGGTTTCAATGGAATAAAAAGACTCTTTGGGACATCTTCACAAAATGGTGAGAATGGATAACCACGATGTACAGCATGCATGTATGAAGACATCATTTTGTACTCATAAAAAATGAGATCATAATTTTCCAATTTTCAGTAAAATTTAAGATAACTTATAACTCTTTATAAAATGTTAACAGTTTTTCTAAATACATGTGGGTCAGGCAAATATTGTACTATGTTTATGTAGATATATACACACTATCATGTGTATACATATAAATAGAATATGGTTGTTATTTTTGGCTTGCATAAAAAAGCAACATGTATTGCTTTTGGAAACATAATGTAAATGATCACAATATACATATAGACCTGTAGCAAAATTGTAAGATATCATCCTTAACAATGTAAACATATTTGGATGCAATTTTATGAACTTTAAGATTAGAGATAAAGAACATTTTTGAGAGTATAATTTAATTACCTTTCTCTCTTTCCCTTCCTCCATGCAAACTCTCTCAAATACTCCTCCCTACTCTACTTCAAATCAATGGTCTATTTTTTTTCAAAAACTACTGTTGCATGCATATATGTACATATACACATGTATTAAATTATTACATATATATGTATATGGAACTTTTTAGTCTCTATAATGTGTCTTGTATATATATTTTCAGGGCTGACTATTTGACAATGGACAACCACTTGTCCTCTTCCTTGGGAAAGATCACTTTTACTGATTCCAGCTTTCCTCAGTAGCCTATACTTCTTTGTACAGGGATGAGGTCTCATGAGTTTTTCTCCAACCAGTTTGGTATGTTCATTGATGACATTCTTCCTTAGCTGACAGTTAGCCAGCAATATTGATGAGACTTTATGACTTTTATTTTTTATATTACTAGGAGACACAACCTCACAGCAAACTCCTTGATCTTCTGTCACTTACAGTCCATCTGCCCCATCTTCTGCAATGTTCCCTGAGCCTTAGGTGAGGGAATGTTTTCACAAAACTTTAATAATGAGGAAAAATAATCCCATAAAGTTTCAAGTAAGAAGATTATAAAATGTCACTCATTTGTTAAAAAAGTATGTGTACATTCACATCATTTCATTTTTAAGAGTATATATGAATACTACATACACATGGAAAGACATGGATAAGTAGAAGGTGGGAGATGTATACATGAAAATGCTATCAGTATTGACTAGCAATCAGTGTGACTGAGGCAATTTGTTTGCTTTGTGTTTATGTATTTCATTTTCTTAAATTTTTTTCTGATATTTAATTACTGTACTCACATTAAATTTGCCAATTTTATATGTGAGAAATGCATTCATACTGGAAATATATGGTTCAGTAAAATTTATTCTCAGTGCAAGAAGAGTGTGAAACAATCTATTCAGCCATTGATAGAATCTGAATTAATAAATGCTGGTTTAATATGAAAGTGCTATGAGAATATTTGATAATTTTCATAAAGATAATTAATATCCATACTTAATATGCATGTATTTGTAAAACGTTATAAACTATAATAAAATTATTGATAAAAGTTTAGTAAAGATGGTAAGTCAATTGCATCTAAAATATCTAAAGAATGTCAGTGGAGTAAATAAATTAATTTATAACTGAACTTTAATATTTGGGTTTAACAAAGCTAGCAAACCTATGTAAGACCAGTTACAAGAGGTTGGTTAGTAAAATTAGCTGAGTAATGAACAATGCCCGGCAGATTGACTTAATCCTATGGGGAATTTTTGAGGAAGTTTTGGTGTTCAATTTAAAAATAACATTGATGATGACAAGAAATAAATATCTCTTACAATCTGCTTTTGTTAAACAAAATTGATAAGAGGAGAATTGTCACTGACACTCTTTCTCTTGAAGCTTGAATATCTTCATGGAGATTTAAGCTTCATGGCATCCATGCCTGCAGCTGTTTTCATAGGAGCCCAATGAGTAAAATATTTTCATTTTTAATAGTATGATCACTGCATTACCAAAAGTTTCTCATATTCTGTCAATATCTGCATGGAAATTATAATATGGATTTAGCTAAAATAGGGGAGTTAAAATAACATCTTTTAATTTCTTTCTTGCCAATACCTGCTATTTTTTTTGTGTAAGGTATGTTGAAGAGTAGCCATTCTCAGTTTATTTTTATTTTTGTGCTACCTTTGTAGGAGGTAAGAGTTATGGTTAGGGATGTGAGTTGTGGGCTTTCTCTTCTACAGAACATATGGCAATATCCTTTCTGGGTCCAGATTACTTCATTCAGTATAGTATTTTTTAATTCTATCAACTTACCTACAACTTCACAATTTCATTTTTTTATAGTACACCACATTTTCATTATCTATTCATCTGCTTAGGGAATTTATGTTGTTTACATTTCATAGCTATTGTGAAGAGAGTAGCAATGAGTATAGTTGAACACGTTTCTGTGGCATAGGGTGTTGAGTGCTTTGGGCATATACCAAGGAGTGGTATACCTGGGTCATATGGTAAATTTACTGATTTCTATTTCTTAAATGTGTCGTCTAGACTTTGTGTCTGTGTAACTGGTACAGTCAATATATGGCATCTCTGTTACACACATACACACTACATATCTGCTTCATGAAAACCCTCTCTAATTTGCAGCATGAGCTATGAAGTAGAGAACTGTCTGCAGCCCAGACAGCCGAACAAGATTGTAATGCTGTTAGTTTCTGTGTCAATCAGAGGACCATACATTTCTATTGGTGCAGACTTTGTCTGTAAAAGTTGTGAGTTCGCCATATACTGAAGAGTCAGAAGATATTGGTAAGATTTAAGGCTCTTCTGTTTGCTTCCAAAACACCAAACATCACTTCTGTCCCATATTTTCATGTACTATTATCCACTTTTAATTATCTCTTACAAGTTTCCCAGTGTTGAGAACTTAAAAGAGGAAAAGCTTATTTGTTCAGCATTTAAGTGCTATCTCCCAAACCTATGTCAGAGAAGCTCCTTTTATCACTAGTTGGCATTTAACAGAGAACTAAACAAGTAGCCAATGTACAGAGGATTAGAGACTTTGGAGTGATCTGTTGTAAATGGTACAGCAATATCACACCCCTTCCTCCCAAGGATGTGTATCATTTTAGATGATGGGGATGAAAGACTGTAAAAGCCAAAGACAGTAGATAACTACAGGTAAACACTGTCTTCTGGACACAACAGGATAGCTATGCATATTAATTCATATATGTTGTGACAATATCACAAGGCCTGTGCAAATTCAGGCCAGACAAAATCCCAGTACAGAGGGTGGTGGGTAGCCATGAAGTCCCATCCCTATCTGTGGAGCTACTGGTAATTGATAGCTGTCGGAAGAGGGAGAGTTAGTTTTTTAGGAGTGTGTAGATAGAGTAAGCATAACACATTCTATAGGTCTATGAGCAGCTAACAGTATATTGACAACACTAATGTGACATAATGGGTTTTCTGAAACAGTGAGAACACCAACTTGAATGGTATGTTATGAGAGCGAATCTGGCAGGAGATGGGGGAAAGGGTAAAAATGTTTAAGTACAATGTATGAAATCCTCAAAAAAATCATACAAATATTGAGATATTATTTGATGGTTGCTTGGCATGGCTACTCACAGGCTTGGGGTAAGAAAGAAGATCATGAAAGAAAGAAGTGGTAGAAGAAAACTGATTATTTCATCTTTCCAAGACATAAAAGGAGAAATGTTTATAATCTCTAGAAGCACTTCAAAGACTTACATCAGTAAAATATTTTCTTCTTCTTGCTCCACCTCCTAAAATTCCTACCATCTCTCCAAAACACTATTATCTGAGCTCCAAGGCCTCAACAAACTAGCTGTTGGGGAGTATCTAAGATCCATACCATAAATAAAGCTCAAAAATAAGTACAAAAATAAAGGTTATATTTTTTTAATTGCTATTTAGAATACGGTAGACTTTGCAACACACATTCTGTGGTCCTCTGAATATAGTCTTTGACTAGCATTACAGACTGTGTTCATCCCTAAGACATATTACAATACAATGAAAGAAAGGATGGGAGGTAGAAATATAAGGAGAAATCCATTAACTTATTTTGAACTTGGAATTTTTGCAAGAGTCACTTTTTAGTAAGAACATCCACATTCAAAAGAGATAGCTCAGTTATTGTAATGTTTATCTAGTCACACTACAGAGACTAGATTTGGGAAGACCCTTTCCAATGTTCTATCCAAGTTCACACCAAAAACAAAAGCCCCAAACTAAGCCCTGCAGCTTATCATATAAGAGACTGGGCACTGTTAAAGACCCTGGGAGATCAGAGTAAAATCTTGCTAAACTGAATGGATTCAGCACATCCAGGACCTATTTCTATTTAACCCAGACAACTAAGGCAGGAATGAGGCTAAGAATTGAAGGTGGGAATGGATATGTAGGAGAGGAGAATATTGGGTATCTTTGGGATTAGGGAAGAATGTATCCATTTATCATACATTTACAAATATGACTGTTAAACCTTTGGTTCAAATTTACTTTGGTTAATTTCTCTATAGTGGAAGCTTGACTGACCAATAGCTGAGATCTGTAGGACTTGGGTTGTACTATTTATGCAGGTAAATTTTAGTAGTAGGAAAATATTTCACCGGATATCTCATTTTGCTTTACCAAGTTACAAAGGTCTATACATTACAAAGAAAATTATATAAGAGAATAGAGCTCCATTTATAAGTGAGTGGAGAGACTGCTGATAGACTTTCTGTCTCTGTTCTCCCAGACCCCCCCCCAGTATCATCCCTAGTGCTGTAACAGAACACCAGCCTTCCCTCTACCCTGTCCATATTTCCTGTGGATCCTACAGACCCTCCCCCTGACCTCCCCCACCACCTTATTGCTGTGTTCCAACCCCTATTCAGGAGGACAACCCCTGCACAGGCCACAACTACCAGAAGACCATGTAGGCTTCCTATGGACCTTCTTCACACTCTCTGTTACTCCAGACCCAATCCTCAGGATTTGCCCTAGCATTGCAAAAGAGCATCTGCTCCTGGCCTCCTCTTTCCCCTGCCTCCCACACAAGCAAGCATTCATCATGATCACACCAGCTGAGTGGGATGGTACAATCAGCAACACATAGCCACCATACTCTCTGAAAATGCAGAGAGGAAATAGAAACCAAGCAACAGAACACAAACCCAACAACGACAAACCCAGAAATCAGTAACTAGACCTGTTACCACCCCAAACCCAGAACATATCAGTAAAAGCCAGGGCAATGTCTCAGCCAGAGCACCTGTCTCTTATACACATCTAGATGTGTATAAGAGACAGGAGGTGGGTACACCAGTCAAAGAAAATGTTAAATCTAAGAGACTCTGACACAAAGCATCCAGGAAATCTGGGACAGTATGAAAAGATCATACCTGAGAATAATAGGAATAGAGGGAGGAGAAGAATGCAGGCTCAAAGGCCCAGAAAATGTTTTCAACAAAATCTTAGAAGAAAAATGTCCTAATCTAATGATAGAGAGACCTATATAGAGACAAGAAGGATACAGCACACCAAATATATTGGACCAGAAAAGGAAGTACCCTTACCACATAATAATCAAGACACTAAACATACAGAAGAAGAAAAAATAGTAAAAGCTGCAAGGCAAAAGATCAAGTAACATACAAAAGTAGACCTATTAGAATTACACCCGACTTCTCAATGGAGAGTCTAAAAATCAGAAGGGCCTGGAGAGATGTGCTGCAGAATCTAAGAAACCACAGATTCCAGCCCAGATTACTATACCCAGCGTTTTTTAAAATGTGCATTAGTGTTTTGCCATGGGAATTTTGGGTCCCCTGAAACTGGAATTACAGACAGTTGTGAGCTTTTATACTGTCTCTTATACACATCTAGATGTGTATAAGAGACAGGAAGAACTGTTTAATAAATAAATAAATAAATAAATAAATAAATAAAATAAAACCTGAAAATAGAAGTAGAAACAATAAAGAAAGCACAAATTGAGGAAATTCTGGCAGTGAAAAATTTGGGAATATGAAAAGAAACTTACAGAGGTAAATTTCATCACAGAATACAAGAGATAGAAGAATCTCAGGCATTGAAGATACAATAGAAGAGGTGGGTACACCAGTCAAAGAAAATGTTAAATCTAAGAGACTCTGACACAAAGCATCCAGGAAATCTGGGACAGTATGAAAAGATCATACCTGAGAATAATAGGAATAGAGGGCTGTCTCTTATACACATCTAGATGTGTATAAGAGACAGGAAGTACCCTTACCACATAATAATCAAGACACTAAACATACAGAAGAAGAAAAAATAGTAAAAGCTGCAAGGCAAAAGATCAAGTAACATACAAAAGTAGACCTATTAGAATTACACCCGACTTCTCAATGGAGAGTCTAAAAATCAGAAGGGCCTGGAGAGATGTGCTGCAGAATCTAAGAAACCACAGATTCCAGCCCAGATTACTATACCCAGCGTTTTTTAAAATGTGCATTAGTGTTTTGCCATGGGAATTTTGGGTCCCCTGAAACTGGAATTACAGACAGTTGTGAGCTTTTATATGGGTGCTGGGAGTTGAACCCAGGTCCTCTGGAAGAACAGTCAGTGCTCTTAATTGCTAAGCCATCTCTGCAGCCTCCCCAGCCAAATTTTAATCAAAGTACATGGAGAAAATAAGATATTCCATGATAAAGTCAAATTTAAACATCTGTCTACAAACCCAGCCTTACAGAAGGTGCTAGGAGGAAATCTCCAACCTAAGGATGTTGGGNAATATTTTAGAGTGTGTTGCATTTCTTCCTACTGCTTTTGTTAAAAATTCAAAGATGTATTGGACTAAATAAAATTAACCTGCGAGCAGNAGGTTGCATACCAAGTAGCTAACCTTCTCCCTTTGCTGGTGTCTTCCAAAAAAAAAAATAGCATTCTTCTGCTTAGCCCACACTTAAAAAAAAAAGTGTGCTACATGTCGTTCCTCCTTACCACTTCCTGTCAGCTACTTGCTCACTCAACCTCCTGTTTGAAGGTTAATTTTACTTAATCAAACACATCTTTGAATTGTTAACATAAGCAGTAGGAAAAAAAATGCAGCACACATTAATATAATATTCCTCAATATTTCCCCCTTTTTTTCTAAACAAAACTGAAAGATTTTACCTTTAACATAGTAAGACTGTAGACAATAAGAATAATTATCAAGGAAAGATTACATTCACAATGTACTGAATTCCAATTTATTTGTGTCTGGTAAATTTAAAGAAAATGCTCCATAATCTATCTTATCTTAGTAAATCCAATACCTCTGGGGTACAACCAATGGCAACATCAATAGCTTACAGTGTTTCAGAAACTGTGTTTTGGAAAATATTTTGAAAACTCTGACCAACAACTCAAATAAAGTCGTCTTATGCCTGGTGTTGGGATATTTGTTAGAGGTCTTTGGCTCTCAGAGGGAACATTAAAATCCCAGATGGAATTTTTCATTTAAACTCTATTTGTATAGTTATACACAGGCTGGGCAAGTTGTCAGTCTCATCAATAGTGAATGAGGGTTCCCTTTTCCACACAGTCTTTCTAGTACTTGTTTTCAGTTGTTTTATCCTAAGCCAAATTTAGTTGGAAAGACAATTACATCTAAACCCCAGAAGAATCTCAATGGAGTATATATGGAATATATATGGAATGAAAAATATATGTTTTTATTACCATTAGGTTGTAATGCTTTTGTTTTCAAAAGAAAGAAAACATGTAGAAACAATTTTTATAATAGGTTCTCTCATNGTGACTTCTTAATTTGTGTATACTGTCTGGAGACTGGCTATTCTATTGGGATTCTTTTAGTAGCATTGAGGGAATTTCAGTGTTAACCTTACAGGTGGCATTTAAGATGTGAAAAAAATCATTCAATCCAAACTCTTCTTAAGGAAAATTAATATGAAGAGAACAATTGCCTATGATATCTTGGTTCTTCACCATCAGNGTTCTTCATGATGACTTAAATCTCATGGCATCCACATCCATCTGGTCTCCTTATAGGAATTAGGTGAGAATATAGTATTTTATTTGGATGCAATTATTTTTTAAAGCAGAATCTTTTAATACTAAGAGTTTTTTCATAAAATTGCTAATATACAAGGGATATCTCTGTTGAGGGGATTTATCTACAAAATGGAATAGAAAGCAGTACTGATCAGAAAAACCCTGAAACATCTTGTCTGATCCTCTTAATCCTTATGCATACACATGTATGTATTTCTAGACCAGAAATTTGAACTTAATTAAGTGAATGTTTGGAGAACTCTACCCTTAGCCTTTTCACTATCTGCTTGTTGACATCAATGAAAACCATAGACTTATAGATCGCTGAGTGTATTCTTCTTGCTGAAGCCAAAGCTTTGCAGAGAAAATTTAAAACAAGATTCATGACTTGGGTTATGGGAGATAACCCAGTAATTTGGAGGTGTAATTGAGACTCAAAGATTTTGAAAGTTAAAAAAAAATCCTGGAAGATAATGATATGGAACCAATNTGCTAGATATTTTACTTAGTAATTGTATTCTGACATTGACATGACAATTGTACCTGTATCAGAAAAACTTTTCCAACTGTTGAGAAACATAAAGTGTGTGGTGACGTCTTAGGATAGTCAGTTTGTCCTCATCTGGTTCATGGTTTAGATTGTATTCCTAAAAATATGTAGAAAGGATGAAATCAGGTATCTAAAGAGTCACTTTCACTGCTGAATTCTTAGAAGGTATTAAATAAGCATAATCTGATANCTTTGGAGATTTAGTGTAGAATACTGAATAATTATTAGATGTGTTAACAGCTTCTCCATTAGTTAATGTGCTATCATGCTCAATCAAATCCCAAACAAAGCTTGTGTTTCATATTCTCAACAAAAAATGAAAAGGAATAATTTCTACAGTATGAATACCTTGCTTCAGAAAAAATACTTTAGCATATGCATATATTTTTTACTGTCTCAAAATTATTCTTTTCAGGATTTTATTTTTATTAACTATCCTTGCAGTTTTCCACATTGTATGTTTGCGGTGGGGGAATTAGAATGCACAGGCTTTGAGAAAATCAGTTTTTGGTACTCACAGACTATGGTATAGAATATTTAGCTAAGTTCATAAAGAACTTATCAATATAATATAGAAGAAAAATCATAGGTACGTAGGTCACCCAGACAGCTGCCCTTTATATAAAAATTTGGGGTCTGTGAATCCAAGAACTGTCCCCTTCTATTATAGATCAGCAAATCAAAGATTTGAATACATGAAGCATAGCTTATGCTAATTATCATGTATAATGTGTCATTGGTTAAACTATAAGCTGTGATAATGCTGACTTGGATTCCCCTTCCTAAACCCAAGTTTCAACAGAATCCATCCTTCTCAATATTTTCCAGTTTGTGAAACTTTCAAACATTTTTGAGAATCTATTTTGCTCTGTTTATCTTTGTCATAGACATTTCCTATTAATTTGCTTTATCATGTTCTCCTCATCTAATTTTCTATTTAAACAAAAGTTACAATTTGAACTCTTAAATGTAATATAGATAATTATGACACCTGGAATTCTTCTTATTGGGCTTATTTCTTTATTATAAATTTTATTTTATTTTTGAGATTATTATTATATCATTTCCTCCCTTCCTTTCTCCAACCCTTCCTATATACTCCCTACCCCTGCTCTATTCCCAATTCATGGCTTCTTTTTCTTTAATTGTTGTTATGCACATATATGTATATATTCCTAGTTTTATAAATATATTTATATATAATTAGTTACATAAAAACAACCTTCTCAGTTTATATAATGTACTTGTATTGTATATGTTTCCAAGGCTGACCATTTGGATAGCCAATTGGTATGTTCTTCCAAATAGAAGGCTTTTCCCCACTCAGCATTCCTTATTTGCATGAAGTCATTTATTGCAGAGTTGTGGCTTCTTTTGTAATGTTATATTCTAACTTTGATAACCCCCTTTGTACTTTTATAGGAGCAACTGGAGAATTGTCATAATCTTTTTAGAAGCATGTGTAATTAAACTATTAAAAGACATTGTCAGCTGAATGCTTTTTAGAACAGGCAAGTGTAAGGACAGCTCTTGTCTTGATCTTTAATATGCAAACAAATCACTAGTGTATATATGATCATGTGTGCTTCCTCTTATAACAGTTATTTTAACTTCTTGGCTATATCACCTCAGTTATTGATTCTGTCATGAGCTAAGAATGACAGTATCATAATATAGAAGATATCAAATAATTAGTTTCCTAAATGAACCAATGACTGGTCAGTATAATTTTATAGAGGAAATTAAAAAATATTTATCTAAAATAAGAGTTTTATTTATTATCATTTTGTTTTTCTTTGGAAACAATTATATATATTATTAAAACTAAAATTCTTTCTGTTTTGTTATTCGGTATAAAGAATATAAGAAGTAGTTGAGAAATTGATTATATAGTTTTGTACTTTTGTCAGTATTGTTTAAAGTACCTGTAGTGCATATGCATTAAGTATTTCCATTCTTACTTGCATATAAAACATTACGGCTATCTATATAACTTAGAGTGACTATGACAGTATCCTAAGATGTCATTGGTGTCTTTAGGCTATTTCTTAATATTTCTCATAAAAACATATCATTAAAATTTGCTGTACCTCAAAATCATTCTAAAAATCTTTTTATGTTAGGTGTATTTGTAAAAACAGAAATATTCCATACTCATGTGGGTTGAATAACGAACATCTGAGAGATAAGATGTGACACTGACATCAACTCCACCTTGTTTTAATCTTGGTCATAGTTTATTCATCTAAATCTCTTTGCAGTGAGCAGCCTGAGGGGATGTTATGGAGGTGAACAAGACCCAACTGACTGAGTTTGTTCTCAGAGGAATAACAGATCGTCCAGAGCTGCAAGTCCCCCTGTTCCTGGTGTTCTTCTTCATCTATGTCANCACNNTGGTGGGCAACCTTGGCTTAATCTTTCTCATCTGGAAGGATCCCCATCTCCACACTCCTATGTACTTTTTCCTTGGAAGTTTAGCCTTTGCAGATGCCTGTACTTCATCCTCAGTGACTCCCAGGATGCTTGTCAATATCTTAGACAATGGTAGAATGATTTCCCTCATGGAATGCATGGCCCAATATTATATTTTTGGATCCAGTGCAACTACAGAATGTTTCCTCCTGGTAGCAATGGCCTATGACCGCTATGTTGCCATATGCAACCCTCTGCTCTATCTTGTGGTAATGTCCAACAGAGTGTGCACTTGCCTGATAAGTGTTTCATACATAATTGGTTTTCTGCATCCACTTGTCCATGTAGGGTTATTATTTAGATTAACATTCTGCAGGTCCAATATAATCAATCATTTCTACTGTGAGATCTTGCCACTCTTTACCCTATCTTGCACTGACCCATCTANTAATGCATTAGTGGTTTTCCTTTTTTCTGCTGTCATACAAGCTATTACCTTCATGAGCATCATAGTCTCCTATGCCCNTGTCCTCTTTTCCATCCTGAAAACAAAGTCTGAAAGGGGCAAAAGCAAAGCTTTCTCCACCTGCAGTGCCCACCTGCTCTCTGTCTCTTTGTTCTATGGCACTCTCTTCTTCATGTATGTGAGCCCTGGCTCTGGACCAAGTAAATATGAGGATAAGATATATTCTCTGTTCTACACCATTGTGATTCCTCTGCTAAACCCCTTTATTTACAGCTTAAGAAACAAAGAAGTATTAGGTGCTCTGAGAAAACTCATAGAGTCATAAATGCTTTTCAGAAAATTATTTGGTGTTTAATATTTAATACATCAAATTTTTTAATCTTGTATTATCACATATAGTAGGCTGATATACTGCTAATTAATGAAATTAGTTTGTGTGATTGTCATAGAAATATAGATTTCTAAATAATTAATGCATATTTTGAAAGCAGATCTAAATTATTTGTTATTTTAAATCCATACAGATAGATTAAAATTAACTCAACAAATTAAATCTCCATGTAACATAAACTCTGGCATTTACAGATGTATAAATTTTAATAGTGGTTTAAATTTACATTCCCTAAGGAAATCCTATGTTTGTATAAATCTTTTGTTTAAAATATATTTATGCTCTTCAAAAATATGTTTTACTACTTTTAGTGCATTTTAATTTAATGGTTAAAAGTGGCAAATGTAAGCTTATCTGTCATAATCACAGGAAAACATACATTCCATATTTGCTCCTCAGAAAGTCTTAGTTTTAAGTGAAGCCCTTACTCCATGTGGCAACTTTGCACATTGTTCATAGAATGTGCGTGTGTGTGTGTGTGTGTGTGTGTGTAT
>LZPO01017564.1:74475-91514 GCA_001675575.1 Neotoma lepida | reverse complement strand
AAGTTTTTAAAACATTTTAAATGCCATATTCTGTAGGTCTTTGAAGTGTTTGAAGATTACCTACCTAATTGAAATATATCTATGTATATCTAGAAAACTTAACTAACATGACTATAAGTTTGATTATCATGGATGACTAATTATGAGTCTGTATTTCTTAATTATCCATTACAATTTAAATGAGTTACATAAACATAATACCTTAAACAAGAGTAGAAATATATACACAGTATAACAAAATTAACTTCACATTTGTATCAATAAACTGAAATCTATAATAATGTAAAACATTTTTAAACAAGTTGTTGCTCTTTAAAAGTAGATTCAATAATCTACTCTTTCATCATATCATATCTGTATACTATATTTTTATATCATATCCCCCTTTCTTCTTTTAGGAAGAGATTGACTATTACCAATAACAATTTATAACCAATCTCTAACATAGACAAATATCCATAATCCAGTTTTTTGGGAACGTGGGCATAGATTTTTAGGCTACTTCCTTCTGATAAAGGGTGCTGTATTTTTATAGGGATCCT
Organism: Neotoma lepida; assembly: GCA_001675575.1. Lineage (NCBI taxonomy): Eukaryota > Metazoa > Chordata > Mammalia > Rodentia > Cricetidae > Neotoma > Neotoma lepida. The sequence goes on along the minus strand of LZPO01017564.1, from coordinate 90,972 downwards.
GAGAAAATTAAGAATTATGGTCAAGTCCTGACTTGAGTAACTGTATTGTCTAAGTCAGTTGCCTTGAAGCTATTTTTGGATATTGGCTCATCTGGACCTTTCAGGGAGTCTTGGCTGGTCAAACCACATTAGCCTGGAATCAATCCACAGGTTCTCATCTTCTGTGGAAACAAAAGCAGAACCTCTTTTCCAAAGCCAGGTATCCTTAGACATAAATTTTGAAATAGAGATACCTTTAAAATATACATATTGATTTAACTCAGAAGCTTTTACAGTCAAATGTATCTCTGTAGTTAAAACTCCCAAAGACAACACAATCCAGATTTTCTGTGTAATACCTATCTTTACATGGTTTGTTTTTTATATTACTTTTACTGTCTCTTTAAAGACTTTATTTTTTTAAACTATCTATTTCTTTATATAATGGTCTATATTGCTTTTTCTCTCTCTTCTAAGCCTACACACATTTTTATATATAATGTAAACCATTTAGAGGTTAATCCATCTGAATCTGTCTTATTGTGAATCTATAATCCTCTGACCAGGAGAGATTTTAAACTGCTGAACTGCGTGGCTAAGATTGAAGCTGCAGCCCTGGTTGCTGACTCCACCCACTTCAGTTTTTCAACATGGTAGAAGCACATTTACTGCCAGCTCTGGGGAAACCATGCTCACCACCAACTCTGGGAAACAGTGAGTCTATGCCTCCAATTCAGCAGCGTGTAGCCCAGAAACATTTTTTTTTTGCACTAATAAAAGCTAAATCCACCACCAACCTGCTGCATGGCTTACAGATGCCAGTGTGTACTGTGGGGGGAATTCTAAATGCTGCAGCATCTTGTGGCCAGTATGAGACATGAAGCAGGAACCTATTTGGGGCTCTGTTTTAGAATCTCTGATTAAAGTCTCTTAGGTTTCAGATGGAAACTCTTGCCACCACATGTGGGCACNATTTGTAGTAGAAGGTTTAGTCCAGTCCTGCCTGGCTCCCATGGCTGCGTGGTCCCACAGCCCTTTGGTCCCAAATAAACACACAGAATTTTATATTAACTATGAACTGTATGGCCATTAACTCAGGCTTATTACTGACTAGCTCTTACACTTAAACTCAGCCCATTTCTATTAATCTATNTGTCACCATGTGTTCCATGGCTTTACCTGTGTCCCATTACATGTTGCTNCTTGGGCAGCTGGCTGGCATCTCCTCACTCAGCCTTCCTCTTCCCAGAATTCTCCTTGTCTACTTATCCTGTTTATATTTCCTGCCTGGCTACTGGCCAATCAGCATTTTATTTATCAATCAATCAGAGCAACACATATTCACAGTGTACAGAAGGACATCCCCATCACTTTTCTTATATAGTACTATCTTAAAATTAAAACTTTCTGTTGTGATATTAATGATGTTTAAGTATTCTACAGTAAATGATAAACTAACAATGGTCCCTGAAGTCTCCAAAAAGATGATGGGGCCCCACAATGATGATTCCATCTGGATTGTGGTAATGCTACTAAGCTGATAAACAACACCAATAGATTGGCTTTGAACTACAAACTGCTCAGGACAATTTCAAGGTGGCTAGCTGAGGTGGCCAGCCTCACAGACTACTGTAGCCAGGACTTGAGACAAGCCTTGCACTTTCTCATTACAGAGAGACTGGATAATAAATGATAGAGCTAGCTCTCCCAGGACTTGACAATTAACTCATTTTTTTCAGGGTTCCCTAAAGATGCTGTTACCTCCAGGCAGCAGAAAGTAATTTTAAGACCATGACACCTATATTCCCAAGAGGTGGGGTGGGTAGTTTTTTGGTCGTTCAGTGGGTTATAGATATTTGACATTGTTTAGGAGGGTTGCTTACAAGTTGTTATTGGTAAAGGTCAGGAAAAAGGTTAACAAAGGAGCTTAGATTCAGGGATCGTGTTCTAAAAAGAAAAATGTAGGTTATAGACATAGGAAAAAGAGGTAGATTATTGAATCTACTTTTAAACCAAAAGAGCAAGTACTGGTTTTAAATATTTTACATTGATATAGATTTTTGTATATTGATACAAATTTAAAGTTATTTTTGTTAGAACATACTGTACATACATTTCTACTCTTGTTCTTGTAATGTATCTATACAGTTCATCTAAACAACATGATATAAATTTCTAGTTCGTGAAAGTCATTATTACAAACTATTTAGTATAATAAAGAAATGCAGGTTAGCAGTTATTCATGTATTACAATCAAACTTGCAGTCATGTTAGGTATATTTTCAAGGTCAAACAGAGATATATATTTAGATAGGCAAGTGGTCTTCAAATACTTTAGAGAGCTACAAAATATGGCATTTAAGATGCTTTTATAACATAAGGGTTTTTTTTTTTTTATGACATGTCTGCTCCTGGTCTGTCTCTTATACACATCTAGATGTTTATAATAGACCGTGTCTACTCCTGGCAGTACCAATATACTTTAGAGAAGATAACAGACACTGAAGAAATTCCATATGGAGTTTACTTTTTTTGTGGCAAAAGTTAGCCTTGGGCAAGAAACTGGCCTTGCCTCAACTGCTGACAACATACTGCCCATATTGGACAAACAGGACAGAAAAGAAATGACTACTGAACTTTGTGAAGACAAGGCAGGCCAGTCTTTCAAAAATCCTGCTTCACAGAAAAGTCTGTCAGATATTCTAAGCCTGTAGGCTGAAGCTGGATGCCTGAACATTACAGAGGGACCTTGGGTGACTGCCCAGGTAACCAGCTGTTTGTCATTTCTTAATTTTGAAAGTTATTTGATCTGCACTTCCTGTTTACTCAGGTAATATTATTTCTTTTTCAGGTCTCTGATGGAGTAGAAGACTAGATAGTTAAAGTTTTCATTGTTACAATATTCAGGAAAGAAACTCATAAAAGAGACGTAAAGTGTATAAGGTTGAGAGATATTAAAAAGATAGTTTTGGGTTGGTAATGCAAGTTAGAATAGAAAGTGAGTTAAGTACAACACTTTGGGCTCACCAAGATATGATAGATAATGGAGTATTTTCTCTGAATTTGTCAAATGCTAATGGACTGGACATTGTTAATGTACTTATTGCCTGTATATGTTTGTATATAGTTATTGTACGCAGTTTTTCTATGTTAGTTAAAACCTTTGCATTTAATTTAGACAAAAAGGAGGAAATGTTGTGTGATATTTTATTTGTGTTCTGACAAGTAAAACCTTGCCTGGAGATCAGAGAGTGGAGCTAGCCACTAGTTAACCATAGAGGCTAGGCAGTGGTGGTGCACACCTCTAATCTCAGCACTTGGGAGGCTCACACCTTTAATCCCTGAACTCAGGAGCTGGAGACTGGACTATAAGTCGAATGGATACAGGATCTTGGCCCTCTTTAAGTCTGAGGACTAGTAGCTGCTTTGCTTCTCTGATCTTTCAGGTTATTACCCTGATATTCAACTCCTGGTTTTTATCAATAAGACTGATTAGTATCTTGCTTCAACAAGTCATGTTTGCTTTTACCCTAAGTCTCTGGGCTTTCTGGTTCTTGGTAACCCAAGCAATGTTGAATATGGGTTTCTTTTCAAAGAGTCAAATCAGAGATTGGTTGGCTACTTCCACAAGTTCTGTGCCACCATTGCCCTAGCATATAATGCAGGCAGGACAGATTGTAGGTCAATGGTTTTGTGCCTGGGTTGGTGTTTACATTTCTTTTTCGTTAGAAAGAAGAGTACCTTCCCACACCAAAGAGACTAGAACATAAGAGTGAAGGCTCCATGTAGGCACCAGCTCAAATTCTCCATGCTTAATGAGTTGTATGGATGTTGTCCTTGGAAATGTGGCTTTGCTGTCAGTTTGCAGAGAGCAATCTTATATCTTATCAATAGCCTGGGTGTTTGGGTATTTCCAGGGGAACCCCTTGGCCAACATCTTAATTGAATGCCACTCAGACTTGCCACTGGAAGCCTTACCTGACTACAAGAGATATCCACTTGAGACTCTCTATCCTCCATTACTAGGAGTCCTCATTAGGATCACATGAATAAATTCCAGGAAGTGTCTCCTGCACTAGGTTCCTACACCACCCTCAAATTGCCCCCAATTCCAGATGTATCTCCATACACTCCCTCCCTCCTTCCCACCAGCCCCCTCATCTGATCCCTCTTGCACTCTTTCTCACCTGCTCCCCATTCACCCTTAAAATCTATTCTGTTTCCCCTTCCCAGGGAGATCCATGCATTCCCCCCCACCAGACTTCTTTATCTATTCTCTATGTGTTCATGGATTGTAGCTTGGTTATCACTTACTTAATGGCTAATATCCACTTATAAGTAAGCACATACAATATTTATCTTTCTGGGTCTGAGTTACCTCATTCAGGATGACTTTTTTCTAGTTCCATACATTTGCCTGTGAAATTAATGATGGATTTTTTTTAGCAGCTCAGTAATACTCTATTGCATAAATGTACCATATTTTGTTTATCCATTCTTCTGTTGTGGGACATCTAGGGTGTTTCCAGTTTTGGGCTATTAGGAATAAAGCCTCACTGAAATGATTGAGCAAGTGTGGTATGATGGAGCATCCTTTGAGAGTATGTACAAGAGTGGAATAGCTGGGTACTGAGGTAGATCAATTCCCAGAGTTCTGTGGAACTGCTATATTGATTTCCATAGTGTTTGTACAACTTAGCACTCCCACCAACAATGGCGGAGTATTCCCCTTGCTCCACATCCTTGCCAGCATGAGCTGTCACTTGTGTTACTGATCTTAGCCACTATGACAGGTGTCAGATGGAATGTCAAACAGTTTTGATTTTCATTTCCCTGATAGCTAAGGATGTTGAACATTTTAAAAGCGTTTCTCAGCCATTTGACATTCCTCTGTTGAGAATTTTCTGCTTAGAGCTGTACACTAGTTTTAGTTGGATTGTTATTTTTTGATATCTAGTTTCTTAAGTTCTTTATGTATTTTGAATACTAGTGCTCTATCAGATGTAGAGTTGGTAAAAATCTTTTCCCATTTTGTAAGCTGCTGCTCTATCTGATCCATGGTATTCTTTGCCTTACAGAAGCTTTTCAGTTTCATGAGGTTTCATTTATTAATTGCTGATCTTAAAGCCTATGCTACTGGGTTATGTTTTGAAAGTCATCTCTCATGCCGTTGCATTCAAGGCTCTTTCCCATTTTCTCCTCTATCAGGTCTGTGCATCTGGTTTTATATTGAGGTCTTTGATTCACTTGGACTGGAATTTTGTGCAGGGTGATAAATATGGATCTGTTTGCATTATTCTATGTGGAGATGTCCGGTTTGACTAGCATCATTGTTGAAGATTCTTTTTTTTTATTGTGTGTATTTATAGCTTCTTTACCAAAAATCAGCTATCCATATGTGTTTTGGTATGTCTGGTCTTTCAATTCAATTCCACTGATCAATGTATCAGTTTTTATGCCAATACAATGTGGTTTTTATTACTATAGTTCTGTAGTACAACTTGAAATCAAGGATAGTGATATCTCCAGCAGTTCTTTTATTGCTCAGAATTGTTTTAGCTATCCTCTTTTTTCTGTTTTTGCATTTCAATATGAAGTTGAGAATTGTCCTTTCAATCTCTGTAAAGAATTGTGTTGAAATTTTGATGGTGATTGCATTGAATCTATAGATTGCTTTGGTAATATGGTCATTTTTACTATATTAATTCTACTAATCCATAGACATGGGAGACCTTTCCAATTTCTGAGAACTTCTTCAATTTCTTTCTTCAAAGACTTGAATTTTTTGTTATACAAGTCTTTTCACCTACTTGGTTAGAGTTATCCCAAGATATTAGACTATTTGAGGATACTGTGAAAGATGTGGCCTCCTTGATTTCATTTTCAGTCCATTTGTCATATTTATATAGCAAGGCTACTGATTTTTTTAAAGTAAATCTGGTATCCAGCCATTTGGTAAAGGTGTGTATCAGCTAGCTGTAGGAGTTCTCTGGTCGATTTTTGGAGTCACTTATGTATATATCACATCATCTGCAAATAATGATACTTTGATTTCTTCCTTTTCATTTTTCCCCCTTGTTCTCTCTCAGTTGTCTGATTGCTCTAGTTAGAACTTCAAGTACTATTTTGAATATATATGGGGATAGCAGGCAACCTTGTCTCGTTCCTTATTTTAGTGGAATTTCTTTGAGTTTCTTCCCATTTAATTTGTTGTTTTCTATAAACTTTTTGTAAAATAGCTTTGTTATTCTTTGTATACCTAATTTCTCTAGGGCTTTTTATCTGAAGAGGTGTTGGACTTTGTCAAAGGCCTTTTCTGCATCTAATGAGATGACCATGTGTTGTTTTTTCTTTCAGTTTGCATATATGGTGGATTACATTTACTGATTTTTGTATATTGAATTATCCCTACATCTCTGGGATGAAGTTTACTTAATCTTAGTAGATGATGTTTTTTTGATGTGTTTTTGGATTTGGTTTGCAAGCATTTTATTTAATATTTTTCCATCTATGTTTATAATGGAAATTGGTCTGTAATTCTCTTTCTTTGATGAGTCTTTATGTAGTATGAATGAGTATCCGGGTAACTGTGGCCTCCTAAAATGAATTAGGCAATGTTCCTTTTGTTTCTTTTAGTGGAATAATTTGAGGGGCATTCACAGTGACACTTCTTTTAAAGCCCGGTAGAAATCTGCATTAAAACCATCTGGCCCTGGGCTTTATTTTGACTAGGAGACTTTTAATTACTGCTTCTGTTTCACTAGGGGTTATTAGTCTATTCATGAACCTCATGAAGCAGGCTGCAGTTGGTGTTCTGTTGCAGTGTTAGGGAAGAGCATGAGGGGTTGGGTCTGGGGGAACAAAGAGAGAGTGGGAAGAAGTCTGTCTCATTTTTAAAATGATGTTTAGAAACAGGTTTTCCTTAATAATAAAAATCCTTATATTAGTGAGCAGACAGGAAGATGTACCTTTAATAGGAAAAACAATGTTCACAGTCCTAGTCATAGCTTTTTTCTTTTAACAAGAAATTTACCTAATTTTTAAAAAAAAGTTTTAAGTCTAAATATAATGAGAACCCAGAAGCTGCCCTTGTTAACAAGCATCACCTTTTCATTTGGGCCTATAGGGTAACTGTGTCTTTGTACTTTGGATCAGATTCCTGTTGATTCTATAGGCATGTGAACCATGGCTCTTCATCCTCCTCATTTCATCTCCCTTTAAAACTGAAGTGTAGAGAGACAAGCTCTTTCATATCTTCAGTCACCTTGTAATCAGGGAACAGAAGAGCTTCACAAGATGGACCATCTCCCATATGAAGGTAATTATCTGTGAAGGAGAGTCTGAACTCTGGGAATCAGGAATCACCCATTGAGAACTGGATTGTCCCTTTGAGTATTAGGGACTTCTCACATTTTATGGTCACAATACAAACAATGGTCAATGTGCCCACATGATGAACAGCATGCCTAACTATGTATATCTTTTGCCCTTTGTCTCAACTTTTTTCTATTCAAATTCAAAGCCCATGTCAGTATCCTAAAGATGTACTTTGAGTTTCCAAATCATTAACATGACTACATTAATCAAAATTTCTCTCTTTGGTAGTCACTGCTATTTAACTCTTCATTGGTGTGTTTGAACTGGTGCCAAAGCTTGCTTGTTGATACTGGTAGAGCAGGAGTCTTTGCCTTAAAATCTAGTCACATTACAAACAAGAAGGAATTTGAGGTGATTTAAAAATCTAAATTTGTAAGAGTGCTGATTTATAAGTATTTTAGTAAAATGAGGACACCATATAAACACAAGCACACATATGTAGGCATATCCCTAAATGTTGTGATCTCTGTTAAGAGAGACCATGGAGGAAAAAGATCCTAATACCACCTACTTGGAAGAAAACTTTTAATTATGAAGTTTTTAAAGTCATATCAGGAATATAGAATTTGATAAACAGTTTTAGATTAGCTCATTGGTTTGCAGAACAGTATTAATACATTCCAAATGTTTCATGTAGAAATTGTAAGGATCTTAGGTTAGATACATAGTGGGGCATTAAAGATTATTAAGGTGACTGAAGGTAACCTGAGGTTATTTTTTCTCTAGAGACACAATACTCAAACTCTATAATTACAAATTTGCTTTTCTATGTTCAAATCTGGGCTTGCAGAAATTTTTGAGTAGCTTTGTTGGAGCCCAAGGACAAAGACTCCTTTGTCACTCTCGATGAAGAGTTGGGAAAGGAACTATATCTTGATTTTGCTTGAGAATCTCTTCTCTAGAGATTTTTTTTTTATTCTTTGGCTATGATTCTCCTCATTGCATTAATGCTAACTTCTCTGATGACTTGCACCCTTTCAAGTATTTATGCCACTCAATGTTTGGAAAAAATGATATCTCTGAGGCTTGCATGATTATTTTCATTAAGGAAGAGATGTTACTCTGGTGACCAACAGAATGCCTAATTACTTTTTTTCATTTGCAATAAAATAAGCACACCAACATAGTGATAGTTCATTCTATGGTAATTGCAATGAATCCACTAAGACTCTAGTTGAAGGAAGTAAGGGAGGGTCAACAGATGCTTGTCTATGATTCTACCCACAGCATCTTTTGCATCTCAGGTACATGTATGTTTGGCATATGCTAGGGTAGATAGATGGTGGAAGATTAACTAACTGAAGGTGGGGCCTCAAAATAACACTTCTGTTATGTATTTATGGACTGTATCTTTTCTGTGATGCTGCTATTTTTAATTCCCATATGGTACTGCAAGTAAACCTTCACACACACTCCAAAAAATTCATTCTTTTACTAAGTTGGACTGTGGTAGCCTGCAATTACTGTGATATCTGGAGTCAATAAATAGTATTTGTATCCTTCTGAGCAGAGTTAGACAACACTCTTTTTAAAAATACAATTTATAGTATATATTTGAGGTTCATTATACAATGTTATGGCATATAGATAGACAGAAAATTTCTATTATTGAAAAGAATACTAACACAATTGACATGTCTGTCATCCTTCATATATTTTTGACAAGAAAAACTAGAACTTATTGTTAAAACAAAACCATTATTATTATGCAATTTCATTGCTTTAGACTCTGAGCTTTGCTCTGGATCTCTAAGCATGTCTGTCTTACATTCTTGCTGTCTTATTGCTCTCTCTCTGTCTTACTCCTTTCCATTTCTTCTCATCTGGTTTTAGGGTAAACTTGTATTTTCTATATCTGCATATTTATGATCTTTTATTTAAAAGAATCTATCTGTAAAATAGGTCATGCAATAGTTTCATTTCCATTTCTGTCTTATTTCACTCAGCATAATATCATTCATGTTTATTTGCATTGTGAATGATAGAAGGAACTCTGTTTTTAAAACCTAAATAGCAGTCAGTTGTATATTCAAATACATTTTCCATGTGTTTATTGCTGGATACTCACAGGTTTCTCTCTGTATTTGTTGTTGTGTTTGTACTAAAATGAATACCAGAGCACAGATATCGTTAAGGTGTTGATTCCATATTTGTAGTCTATACCCAATGTTGTCTGTCACATTGCAATTCTAATTTATGATTTCTGTATGAACCGTGTAATATTCTCAGTAATGCTATGCTGTCTGGTTACTTGCTAGGAGGGCATTACTGTAGTTTGCCATTAACTCTGTACTCTGGCAGAGATAGAGAAACAAACAATCATCATTTTTGATAATATCACACATTATAGATATAGGGATCAGGATGCTGAATACTTCCACTCAGTCTGTGAGTGATGACTATGATTTGATGAATGAGTGGCTATTGAAAAGCATTAAAAATCCTTAGAGAATTATTAAATTAAACCAGTTCTGAGAATTTCATGAGCAGACAAATCCATGGAGGTCATGAAAATGAAGGTTACGAACTAGATGGATTTTTTAAAATGTAAATTGAATTTTTATTATAAAGTTTTCTAAACATCAAAAAAGAACATGTGTTGCTTTCAAAAATGGTATAGTATAAGCAATTTTAGCCAATGAATTGCTGTCTTCAGGAATTTCTTATCATGTTCACAAATCATCATCACCATCACGCTCATTGTTGCAGTAAAAGCCATTCTGCAATGATGATTACTTTTGTATTTTTAACCAGTTTCAATACATGGATTCCTAGATCAGGATCTATATCTTTTATATGAATAATTGTAGGCTGAATGTTTCGCTCTTGCCTGCCTGTTCCCAAATACCTAACAGCTGTTTCCCAAGTAATTGACTCTGAAGCTTAATATTACTTACAAATGCTTGGCTGGTAGCTCAGGCTTATTACTAACTAGCTCTTAGACTTAAATTAACCCATAATTCTTATCTATGTTTAGCCACTTGGCTTGGTAGCTTTTCTCAGTGTGGCATTCTCATCTTGCTTCCTTTGTGTCTGGCTGGCAACTCCTGACTCTGCCCTTCCTCTTCCTAGAATCCTATACTTCCTGCATGGCTACCAGCCTGTCAGCTTTTTATTAACCAATGAGACCAATACAAATTCACAGTGTATAGAAGGATTATTCCACAGTATTTTCCCCTTTTTGTCTAATTAAAAGGAAGGTTTTTAACTTTAACATAGTAAGATTTTATACAACAAAAACAGTTATTAAGTAAGAATTATAGTAACATTATCTAATGCATTTGCATTTGGCAAACTTAGAGAAAATATTTAATTATCTTATCTTGGTGAGTCTAAAGTTTTGTATCTAATTTACTTTCTATTACAACTAAGGTGCTGCCAGGAGCAGATGTGTCTCACTATTGAGAAAAGTCCAAGTTCTTAAAACATTTTAAATGTCATATTCTGTAGGTCTTTGAAGTGTTTGAAGATTGCATGTCTATCTGAAATATATATCTGTATGACCTTGAAAACATACCTAACATGACTATAAGTTTGTTATTATAGATGACTATCAATATATTTCTTAATTATATATTACATTTTTAAATGAGCTGCATAAACATAACACCCTAAACAAGAGTAGAGATATGCATACAGTATAACAAAATTGACTTTAATTCTGTATCAATAAACTAAAATCACTGATGTAAAATATGCAAGATTAACAGTTGTTATTTGGAGATCTTACTCCTAGTTTTTATTATTAAGACCAATTATAATTCATGTTACAAATAACAAATCAAAAAATGTCTAAATCTTTATGAATATATTTGTGTTTTTTTGATATTAGGTATGAATAAAGCATTTGCTCCTTGACTTATGGAAATGAATGCAAATTTTCCACATCCCAAGAGGCAATCTTCACAACTCAAGTGAAGTTTTATAAAAATAAAAATGTTTTACCAGGTCTGTGATAATATTTTTTAAAATTTAATTAATTAACTAATTAATTAATTAATTTGGTTTTTCAGAACAGGGTTTCTCTGTGTAGTCCTAGCTGTCCTGGAACTCACTCTGCAGACAAGGATGACTTCAAACTCAGAAATGCACCTGCCTCTACCTCCTGAGTGCTGGGATTAAAGGTGTGCACCACCACTGCCCAGCTTAAAGTTTATTTTGTTAAAATATGATTATACCATTTCCCTCTATTTATTCTCTCCAAGCCCTCTCATGACCTCCCCCACTCTCTCAAATCATAGCTTCTTTTTCCTTAATTATTGTTACACATGTGTGTATGAAATTAATTATATAAATACAATCTGATGAGTCCTTTTACTGTTGCATGTATGGATATGCTTTTAAGGTTGACCACTTGGTACTGGATAACCATCTGAGAGAAGAATACTTCTCCTTCTCTGGGTACTCATTAATTAACTATAACTCTTCATCTAGGACCTCATCAGATTTCCCTTATCCATGTTGGCATGTCAATTGGTGTTGTCATCATTCAGGTCTTTTTTAGAAAGTCAAATGTTGAGATTTCAAGGGTATAGCTTCCTTGTATATCTAGAAGACAAAAATCTCACATCAGAATTCCTGGTCTTCTGGCTATTAAAATCTTTTAATTCCCTCCTTAGTGATGTTCCCCAAGCTTTAGGTTAAGGGTTGTGTTGCAGATCTATCAATTGGGGTTAAACATCTCACTCATTGTTCTCTCATTTTGACGAGTTATGGCTTTCTATAATGGTCTCCATTTGCTTTAAAGAGAAGCTTCTTTGATATGCATAAGAGATACACTTATTTTTGGGTATAAAAGAGGTATTTAGAATGAAGCTAGGAATTATACAGGTTTTGGAAAGTGATAGCATTGGGTCTTCTGCTAAAATGCATGACCCAAGTACTGAGAATCTTCCTTTCCAGGTGTTTGTCAGGCCACTCCAAGAAATCTCAAAACCATATAGGCTATTTATGTTGTCTGTGGTTGTCTCCCAGAAATTGAAGGTAAATCCCTATTGCTGAAGACACCATACACTTTGGACACAGAACACAAAACAGTTGAGATGAATTTGATCCAAAATCCATCTCCTTAAGGAGTAGCTTTCATAGTANTACAATATGCTCTGAAAATTTCCAAGGCAGGGAGGCAATCAGTAACCATACTCACCTATGATTACTATGAACCACAACAATGACCAACATGACAGATATCCTTAAAAGTGCAATAGTGGCACTCATATCTTGTCAGTAAACAACACCTGTCTAATTGGATGTAAGGCCCTCTCAACAGGAAGAAAATAATGCCTGGCACTGTAATTTTAACTGANATAACAGTTTTAAGTAATTCAATTCCTCCAGANTGACAAATAAATGAACCTGAAACAAAGTTAGTGCTTGAACTTAATTTCATCTGACTTTAAAGGACATGCAAATTCCTGNNTTNNTATTTAGANTAGTGTTTTCTCTCCTGATCAAATAGTCCCTTTAGAGTTTCTTCTTTAAAACTGATTTCACAGCTTCAATTTCATGAATTTGTCTTATTGTACATAATGATGTATTATGCACTATTTTGTGTTAGAGTGTCACACAGNTCACTGAGTCTAAAGACTTAAAGACCACAACAATGCTTATTCCCATGATATACATATTTATTTTTTAAACCTAGTCTTCACAGAATTAATGCCAGTTCATGGCTGGTATTAGTATTTTCCAGTGGGTTTGATGTTTTTCTGTCAGATTTATAAAGCCTGCTAGCACACCAGTACAGGATGTAGTATGAGGCATGTAGTTATTCACATGGATGATTTATCNTTGATCCAAATCATGAGTAAGAATTGGAAACATCTCACACTTACTAGATGGACAGCATGCATACTGAGTATGTATCACTATTATGTTCTGCTCCAGAAGGAAATAAGATTCACTGAACATTTTGCAGAAAGGTAAGTCTATCCATTGCTTTCAATGGACCAGACATACAATTTGGATATTTTTAAACATTCATATGTTTTATAATGACATTATATCCTACAGAAATTATACTTTGGCAATATAATAAAAACATGGGACAAAAATATCATATATTTTGTACCTAAATAAAGAATGATTGCCAATCAGTTTTTTTTGAGAGAATAGTTTTACCTGGAGCTTTTAGTATTTTGTACATTTAGGGANTTGGCAGTGCATTGTAAGTGAGAAAACAGGATAACTGGTATTTGGCAGAGGAAATATAGTAGAGAAACTATTATCTGGTTAGTATCCATGTTTTCCCTTTTAGAAATATGTCCTTCCATATTGTCAGATTGCTTCATTTTTAGTTGAGAATAACATATGCCATTTAAATTTCTAGTCAACACTCATTTCATGTGCAAAACCCATGGTCAAGTATTTTCTTCTGGCTTTATTCAGATGAGAAAATAGACATTGTAGAAAGCCAAGTTGGGAAAATGGTTAAGGACTCTGAATTGGTGAGGTTGAATTTTCAGTTAGAAATGTAAACATTGCACTTTACATAAACAATAACTGAGCTTCTTTCAATTCACTATTATGGAAGAACCATGAAGCAATTAATGGTACAGTAAAATGATATACAGATATGATGAAAAACCCTTTTAACTATGTTCAGTTAATTATTGTGACTATTTCTCAACATGGGTCTAGGATTATNAAGAATACTAGTGTTATGTTAGGAACAAGGAGAAGAGGAGAATTTGCATTTGGAGTGGTGGTGAAAAGTGGTGGTATATTATTTAAGTATCAATCTTAAGTCAGTGTGGAAATTGGATTTTATAGCTCTGTTGTAAATGAGAATACTGGGAGGTTATGTAAGTCCAAGCAAGGAATTAATAATTTCCGAGTTGACTTTTGAGCTTAATCATAGACAAGGAAAGAAATCTGTGGATACAATATAGTCTTCAGTTAATAAAATCTAGAAGAGTTGATTTCCTAAGAAGAACACAGGAGGAAAGTTAGGCTTAGGAATGGGGTAGAGAAAGATCATGTCAAGTTTGAACTTATTAAATGNCAGGTGCCTTTGGGATTTTCACATGAAAATAGAGTTAATTAGGCAATTTTGATTGTGCTCTATTATGGAAAATAACAGAAAGTTATTACAGAGTATCTGAGGACACATGCATGCTCTTAATTGTAGCTTTCTGTGGATGATTAATGATTCTTGGCAATGCCCAGTAGAACAATGCTGACATCATCCTATTGGGAGTCTCTTGGAAATACTCAAGAAACTTCAACATTATTTAAAGGGTAGGTTCACAGTAGGTGAAAGAAATGCTATCTTGTTCCAGTTTTGGAGGTTTTGTGGAAAATCTGTATATAAATAACACTGCCTCATTCTGTACTTTGTACAGTACTTCCAGAAAATGAACATGGTTCCAGTTTTTCAATGTTCTGCAGGGATTGGGTGAGAGTGGAAATATTTTCATTATTTTCACTGTTATAAAGTTGCATTTTTTTCCATTAGAGAACAACAACAACAACAACAACAACAAAATCCAAAAAGTTCCAGGCATAGAAATTGATGCTCATTTGCTGGTGTTCCATTAACATTTCATGGTGGAAGGGACAGCATTGTTAAGAAATTTTTATTAATTAATACANTAGTGAAACCCAGGAGATTCATTTCCCTCCTTGTATATTTTATATATAAATTAACAAGGCTTATTTGTATTTGCCTCCAATGACTTCTGCATGATCTGATACTGAGACTATCAATAATTTGAGGATATGAAGAATCTTGAGTCTTAGAGGATATGTATCTAATAAGTTATAATTATCAGCATTTGGTTCTCTTTTGAATAATAGAGTTCTTGTTGATATTTAAAAGAATTCCAAGTTGCTCCCATTCTCACATTTTCAGTGAAGACAGAACAGCTAGTGTTCGTTCTCCAGACTGATATTTATTCTGACAGCTGATATTTTAAAATTAGATGAACGTAAGTTTTCTACTATTGTAATTAAAATTTTATTGTCTTAAGTATTGAGTATTCTTATCAAATTATTTCTGCTTTCTACATATGGAAACATAATATCACTTATTTTTGCATTATTTTTCCTTAAAAATCCTCATCCAAAAACTGGATATCTTCAGAAATTGTCAAGCATGAAAAATGTCTCAATTCATGTTTACATTACATGNCCTTTCATGACAGGTCAGAAATAAACAACACAGGAATAAGCTTTATCAGAACATTGCTGGACAAATAACAACTTTCATTTTTTTGTCAATCTAACTGACTCTCTACCTTATATAATTAAAGGTAAGTTTGAGGTTTTTAGAAAAGGTATCTATTCTCTATGCTAAAAAGTTTCCTCACTTAAAATATCTAAGCCAGTGGTTCTCAAGCTGTGGGTTGTGACCCCACCTAAGACCATAGGAAAACACAGTTGTTCACATTATGATTCATAACAGTTGCAAGATTACAGTTATGAAGTAGCAATGAAAATAATTATATGGTTGATGTCATCACAACATGAGGAACAGTATTAAAGTGTCACAGCATTTGGAAGATTGAGAACCACTGGTAAGCAAATATGTTTCTTTTCCTGGGGATTATTTCAAACTTACCTGAGTTTTAGTTGCAAAATTAAAGATGAAGAGTTCCTGTTTTACAGTTGGATTTTCATTTCAGAAATCCCCGTATAAAAGGTAGCAATAGGAAATCACCATAATTTTGTTTCTACCTCCGTTAACATCCTTTCAGATATCTATATGCATACACATGCATGTATACCTGCTTACTTGATTGTTTGTGAAATGATTCAAGCTTTATGGGATTCTCTCCTGTTGGAACTCTCAATTGGATTTATTACTTATGTCTTCACTCCCCACTTTCTTTCCTGTATCTCCCCTCACTAAACAAATCAAGCTCACCCTCCAAAGACACTCTAGTGTATTTTGATTTTTTTACCAACATGTAAAATATATTTTAAAATGCTTGTTTTTACACAAAATTATTGGCTGTGACAATAATGAGATCATAATTATTTTCATTTGTCTATATGTCACTCGAGATTTGATGCTTTCTGGCAATCTCCAATGTAATTGCTATTTCTTCTTTCATTACTAAATTTTAGCCCATATTATGAACTTTTTCTCCTACTACTTCATCCTGGATATATGTGTCACTTCCTACCTTGAAAAATAAT
>LZPO01017564.1:22737-33764 GCA_001675575.1 Neotoma lepida | reverse complement strand
GGAGGAGGGAGGAGGTTGCAGGGAGGAGAGGGGGTTCTGTGGTTGGTATGTAAAATAAGAAAATCTTTTAATTACAAAAAAAGAAAATTGCTGTTTTGTAAAAATTCTATATAAAATAATGCTTTGGAAAAATTCTATATAAAATAAATATGTGTCAGTCACAGGAAAATTTCTACACATTTACATTAATTATTTAAATTTGAGTAAGAGAATATTAAGATCCATACCATCTGCTTTTATTTTCACCGTGCTTGGTAAGATAGATCAGTATTTAATGTAGCATCTATTTTAAAGTATTTGAAGTATAGTAGGCATTTGTTAACTTTCTCTCTGGTTATGATGTTGATAGTGAAAATCCTGTGGCATTATTTAAATAGTTAGTACAAGGAACTTATATTAATTACAAAAATATTATTTAGCAAGATGAGTCAATTTTGGTCTATAGTTTTAAAAGTTCATGTGTAAGACATCCATTTGCTTGAAGAATATTATTTTTACTTCTTTGATAATGTTCATTTTGTGTCAGATTTATTTGAAGACAGTAACTTGCAATTATATAATGATATTTCCTTTTTTATCAAGAGAAAAATAATTTTATCAAATATGAAGTGTTGCATCAATAATGGTTATGAATTTGAATATGAACTTCATATGAATATGAACTTACAAGTCCCATATTTGCTGTCTACTTCCTAGACAAAAAGGAAGTCCATGCTTAGTTCGAAGTTCCGATAGTATGATAACCAATGGTGTTATCTAGTCTGAATCTGAAGGCCAGGAATTGATATGCACCAGTGGGAGGAGAATGTCAATAACTAAAATGGATGGAAAATAAACTCAAGCTTTCTCTAAGTTTCTTGTTTACTGAGGCACTCAGTTGACATCATGATGCTCCCATGTATTTAGAGAAGGTCAAATAACTTATTTATTCTAACAATTCAAATAGACAACACCCTGAACAAACAAATCCTCTGACAGATACATCTAGAAATGATGTTTTACTAGTTACCCTAGGTCTCAGTCAAGTGGACACAGGAAATTACCTGTTTTTCCCACCATACTCCTACTTCCTGAGGACTCCATGTTTTGGTACAGAACCAATTTCCCCTAGCTGTGCCACAGACCCTCTCATCTTTCCTTCCTAGCCTTTCCACTCTTTTACACTGCCCACTGACCTGCAGAAACACTCTCTAAAAGGGGCAATGCAGCCACCACACTTGCTTAGGGCACATGAAGGGCAACAGCAAACAAAGAACAGAGCACCCACCCAACAAAGATAAAACCAGATATTAACACTAAAAAATGCCTCAAACATCATATCAGATACTTAGATCCCAGAATAAAAACACAAATGTGAACAGACAAGGCAATATGCCTCCACCAGAACCCAGTAACCCTATTTCTACAGTAAGCCCTGAGAAAGGCAATATAACTGATAGACTTCATAAATCAAACTAAAATATGTTCAAGGACCTTAAAAGGATATGAATAAATCCCTTAATGAAGACCCTGAAGACTCAAAGAAACAGTTGAGTGAAATAATGAAAAAAGTTCAAGAAATGAAAGTACAAATAAAATTATCACAGAAAACCCAAACTGAAATAAAACCAGTACTGAAAAATTTTGGAAGTCAAATAGAAACCTCAGAGGTAAACCTCACCAATAGATTACAAGACATGGGGTAGTGAACCAGAGGTATTGAAGACAAGGCAGAAAAAATGAACAGTTCAGTCAAAGAAAATGTCAAATAAAAACAACAAAAACAAACAAAAAAAAATCAAACAAAAAACAATCTGAGCAAAAAACTTCCAGGAAATCTGGGATACTCTGAAAAGACCAAAGCTGCAAATAAGAATAGGGATACAAGCAGGAAATGAAACCCAAATCAAAGGCACGGAAATAATTTTAACAAAATCATAGAAGAAAATTTTCCTGACTTGAAGGAGGTGCCTAGCAAGATAAAAGAAGTAGACAGAACACCAAATAGATAGGACCAGAAAAGAATTTCCCATGACACATAATAATCAAAAACTAAATGTACAGTATAAAGAAAAGATATTGAAGGCTCAAAGGGAAAAAGACTAAGTCACACATAAAGGCAGGGCTATTAGAATAATACCTGACTTCTCAATGGAGACTCTAAAAGCCAAAAAGGCCTGTATGAATGTTTTATAAAGTCTGAGAGAACATGGTTGCCCACCCAGACTACTATACCTAGCAAAACTATCAATCACAATCTACAGAGAAAGATAAAACCATTTTTTTGGTTGTTGTTGCTTTTCAAGACAGGGTTTCTCGGTGTAGCTTCAGAGCCTGTTCTGGAACTCGCTTTGTAGACCAGGCTGACCTCAAAATCACAGAGATCAGCCTGCCTCTGCCTGTGCCTCCCAAGTACTGGGATTAAAGGCATGTGCTACCACTGCCCGGCTAAAAAGCAAATTTAAGCAATTTCTAGCTTCCAATCCAGTTCTACAAAATGCACTAAAAGGAAAACTTCAGTCTGAAGAGGTTAACCACATCCAAAAATATAAAAGATATAAATAATCCCAGATGAATAAAACCAAAAAAGAAAAGGAAAAATACACACCTTAATGACAAAGTAGTTGAACTCAATAAGCACTGCTTATTAATAACTCTCAATATTAATGGTCTTAACTGCCCAGTAAAAAGACACAGACAGATTAAATCAGAAAGCAGAATCCATATNTCTACTGCATCTCATCCAAACACATCTCATCATCGTGGATAGACATTATCTCAGGGTAAAAGGATGGAAAAAGTATTTCAAGAAATGGAAAAGAAACAAGCAGGTATAGAAATTTTAATATGAAATGTATTTTTAAACCAAAACTTATCAGAAGATANGAGGAAGGACATTATCTACTCAACAAAAGAAAAATCCACTGTGAGGATATTGCAATCCTAAACATTTATGCATCAAATACCAGGAAACACACACAAAAAAGAAACTCAAATACAACTNAAATTATATACTGATCCTTACACACTGATGGTGCAAGACTTCAGTACTTCACTCTTGCCAATAGACTTGTTATCTAGACAAAAATTAGACAGAGAAATTCTGGACTTAAATAATGTCATAAATCAAATGGACCTAGCAAATAGGTACAGAACATTTCACAGAAATATGAAAGGATATACTATCTCCTGTGCAGCTCGTGAAACTTTATCCAAAATTGACCACAAATTTGGAAACACTGTAAGTCTCAACATAAATAAGAAAATTGAAATAACACCTTGAATCNTATGTGACCTCTGTGGGTTGTGGCAGATATAGTGCATCCAAGCTAGATACTGGAGAAGGTTGTGGGATGTATGGCTACATGAATAAGTTGGGTACAGAAAAGAAAGGACCTGTGAGTGATGGCAGGTCCATATTAAACACTATGGGGTGCAGGTGGGAGTGGCCAGACTAAGCTGGGGCACTGGATGTGGGATCCAGGCTAGATTTGTGGGCTGGGGAGAAACATGGACAGGGAGGTCAGGGAGACTCACTTTTACCAACCTGGGCCCTTGAAAAGGAATTGGGAGGTCTCTAAGATGTATTTTCAACAGTTAATATTCAAATGTCTTCTAGCATTGGAAATTTATGATGTTTAAGTGTGTGATACTCTGTGGGACTAATTTGGGCATTTCATCGGGTTCCAAATCTGTAGTANTCNGTAGAGCAGCCTTACCTAGTTCTCCAGAGAACCTTTAGCCCAAATGGGAATTTCAGTTCTTTAAAGGATCCTCTTCTAGAAAATCTTTGCAGGGGTATAATCTGATTCTTATGTTGAAGGGTGGAGTTCATATAAATAATAGATTTTGCGCTTGNGCGGTTGAATTTCCAAAATGAATCACTGTGAGAAGAATTGCTACCCATATTGCTGCCTTCCTGTGCCTGCGCTGTTGAGCTCTTTTCTGATTTAGATAGCTCAACTCATTTNAAGAATCTCAGCTGTTTCTTACAAGATATGTGTGAGTGAGAAATGAGTGCAATAGTATCCACTATGCTTTCCATAGTTGTTCAAGAATACTTTTTATTCCATTATAATTTTGTATTTGGCTTTGGTTTCCTAATTAGCTGGATACAAATGAAAACAACAAGGGATGACCTATATTTTTAACATCATTTCTAAATATGAGTAAGCAACATAGCTTGAATTGTTCTCTTTAATGGTAGCTTTTAAAATGTTTTAATCTTGCCATANTGACTTTTAAGATCTCATGAAGCTAGTATTTTAAATGATTTCCACATGATTTGTGACTTAAGGGTCTAACAGTGATGGGCCTAGGCTGTGGTGTTTGGGGGTCTATGTTACNTTANTGGNAAACATCTCAAAAGTTAGGTAANCCTTTCANGGTNCTGCAGTTTTTATCTGCTAGCATGAGGTGTCTGGTTGGGGGTTTGTGTCCTCCCTACTGTAGGGTAACTCCATTAATCTTCCTTTTGTATATATATGCTTCTGTACTTCTCTTTCTTGTGCTTTTTCTCACCATAATGTCCACTCCTTCCCTTTAATCTCTACTTGTTTATCCTTCATTGAGAAGCTCTCTACAGGTAATAGGTGACAGCAGCCTACACAGGTGCTTGATAAACGCCAATTGTCCTCCACATTTCTTAGACTATTTACAGCATTCCTGTACCATGTAGACACCTTCTTCTGCTTATTTCTTCTATTTTCCTACATTGGCTCTCACATGTGCAGGAAACTGTTTTCACCAAAGCCGTTAAAACTTCTTAATTTTCAACATGAAGGGATCTACAGTCAGTGTGTTTCACCTTTTTACTTCTATTACCTTTACTTTCTTAGTGATCACAACCTTAAACTATCTGATTATGTTCTGCCCAAAGTATATTTGTGTATTTTCATTGGAGTGACATAGGCTCATGGTTGCAACAAGAAATATTTCTTTGGAAGTGAGATTGACTCTAATATAGAAATTCTGTTTGANAGTAGAGTAATTTACTGCACAAAAAGGAGGGAAAGAAACAAGANACACATTATGATTAAGCTTTGGTAGGTAGACCACTTCTCCTATTTGTGATAAAAATAACAGACTAATGTATCTANTTTCTCAAGCTCAAGTTTAAAAGACCCCATACAAAGTTCACAAAAAGGTTTTTATTTTTCCTTTTTGGTTGACCATCTAGTTAGCATGCCATTCCTCACTGCTTAGTCTGTATTATGAATTCTTTGTGATTTACCAATCTGTTCCCTAATTACCTCCAGTTTCCTACTACATAGACATTTGATTTCATGTAATTTAAAGTCATTTGGGGGTGCTTTTAAGAGGTAGACTATTAGATCCTTGCTTACACTAATGCAACAATTTCTACAGTTATATTTCACACAAATGTTCCCAGAAAATTGATACATAATCTGCTTTGAANNTTTCTGAATACAGTAAGGGCTTTCTAATATTGTTGCTTCCAGCCCCNCAGCCCCCTGAAACCTATTTCTTTCTACTACTGTATAATAACTTTAGAATTAATTTTGAAGTATTTTGCCAGCTACTACCTATTGTTAACTTTCACCTGCAAGTTAGTCACTATATTCCAGTTGNTTGAGAGCATTCATTTCAATCTAAGTTGTAGTGCAGGTGCACAAAACATCTTTTCTCTTGACTCATAATCTATGACTTAAATACAAAAATTTCTNCTGAGACAAATGAGATTTCTCCATATTTTATGAATGTTGGAAGACATCTGGTTTTCATTAATCTGTTGGTATATTTGGCATTTAATATTTGAATGATGTACTTGCATCATGCCTTAATATCAAAGATAGTTTCCAGCTATCATGATAACAGTAGATACAATAAAAGGGCATTCTTATAAGTATATGGCTGCATTTAAGTTCCAATACCCAGAAATACACCTTACAAACTAATACTGAATGCTGTGTGACTTTCAATGCCTTTCATTTCAGGTATATCCAGTGAGGACATGGGAACAGAGAATGCAACACTGCTGACACAATTTGTTCTCACAGGACTCACTCATCCGCCACAGTGGAAAATCCCCCTGTTCCTGCTCTTCTTGGTGAGCTATCTCATCACCATTGTGGGGAACCTTGGTCTGATCACTCTCATCTGGAATGACCCTGTCCTTCACATCCCCATGTACCTATTTCTAGGGAGTTTAGCCTTTGTGGATACTTGGTTATCATCCACAGTGACACCAAAGATGCTACTAGACTTTTTTTCCAAGAATAAACTGATCTCTCTCTCTGAATGCATGACACAATTTTTTTCATTTGGAATCAGTGCAACCACAGAATGTTTTCTCTTAGCAGCAATGGCCTATGATCGCTACATAGCCATATGCAAACCTTTACTCTACCCAATGATCATGACAAACAGACTGTGTGTACGTCTGCTAATATTGTCCTTTGTAGGTGGATTTATTCATGTTTTGCTTCATGAAGGCTTTTTATTCAGGCTAACATTCTGTAATTCCAACATAATACATCACTTTTACTGTGATGTTATGCCACTGTTAAAGATTTCCTGTACTGATCCTTCTCTCAATTACTTAATGCTTTTTATTTTTTCTGGTTCAATTCAGGTATTTAGTATTTTGACTATTCTTGTCTCTTATACACTTGTTCTGTTTTCAATCTTAAAGCAGAAATCTATCAAAGGCATAAAGAAAGCCTTCTCCACCTGTGGAGCTCACCTCTTATCTGTGTCTTTATACTATGGCTCTCTTCTTTTCATGTATGTACGTCCTGCATCTCCACAAGTAGATGATCAAGATATGATGGACTCTGTATTTTACACTGTTGTAATTCCTGTGCTAAATCCAATTATCTACAGTTTGAGAAATAAGCAAGTAAAAAATTCACTGGTGAAATTATTAAAGAGAAATGCTTAGGTCTCATATTATTATCATCATATTATTATTCAGCTGTATTTTTATAAAACACCACAAAATCATGCAGGCTTTGTGTATCTAAATTTTGTTTACTGTCTAAAATATTTTGCAATTATCTACCCTAGACGGTCCTTGTTACTGGTTTGTGTGTATATAAATGGGGTATATGTGTATGGTGTGTACACACTTATGTGCATAATTACATTTGACCATGCACACATATGGGAAGGCCAAAGGAGTTCACCAGGCATCTTGCCTATAGCTTTAGTTTGTTGAAAGAGATCTTTCCCTATAGCTATGTTTGCATCTTGCTAATCCCAGAAATCCTCCTTTTAATACTCCACCTCACTGATGTTACTGGCATATGTGGGGCCATGATCTTCTCAACACTGAAGTCTGCAGCTCTTTCTTGCTGATATGTGTATGCTATGTTGTGGGGAATGCAATCACAGTTACTCATATTGTGCAGCAAGTACTCTTACCCAGTGAACACATACCTGTTCCTCAGAACTAACATTTAAATAGACTCTTGTGTATGTACCCATTTCCATAAAAAATATTTGAAATTGATTTTAAATCTTATAAAGACTTTTAATGAAGTGTTCCAGCATAATAAAATAAATACAGCACAAATTAAGTTAAAACACTTTAATAGAAGGTTTGTATTGTATTCGTTATGACACCATAAGTACATTAGCTGTTGTAGTAGTGTAGGACTACTACATAGGACTATGAAAAGGACACAAATATGATGCTATTGACAGCATGGAGACTCATAGCGCAGTTACATGTGATGAGGAAGTGCTATGTTTCTGTAAGCAGACACAAACTTTGGGAATATTGCCAGAAATTTGAAAAAGGCTGTCATTAAATTCATTAAGTTTCATTAAATTCTGTTGAGAAATGATGATTTTCATTTCTTATAGCAAATGAACTTGCAGTTGCACAGATGAGGAAAAAGACACGGGAGTGTAAATGCAGTATTTATGACAGTGGATAGACTGCCAAAGATTGCTCTGTGCTCAGAGTACTGTACACTTTAAATCACTGTCTAGGCTGCCTCTGAGGCTCTCTCTGGTTCTCTGCATTTTATCACCATCAAAAATACTTCACCAAATAAGGAAACTAACAGTTTTCATGAAAGAATTAGTTGGGGAGTTTTATTGAGGAAATGTAGATAAAAGATTAAGGAAATGTCTCAATAGCCTATATTTTATACTTGTGAAGTGATTTAGGCTGAAATCGAGTTGTCTAAGACTTACTAGAGTGTATCATTGAGGAAAACATGCTTTAAATGAACATTACCTAAGACCAAATAGTTACAAGATATTGTGAATATTCATAGTGTTCTGGTGGTTTTTTGGAACAGATGGGAAAAGGAGCAAAAAGTGAACATTACAATTTGGTCAGGGAAGTGAAAATAGGGGAGACTGCTTCAGGAGCAGAAGGGAAGTAAATACAGAAGGTGGAAAGAAAGTAAAGGGGAATTGAAGGATATAAGTGATCTGACAGGGGGAATACAAAAAGGGGCTACTTAAGGATGAGAGACGGAGAGGTAAGTGAATAAAATAGCATTATGGATATCTTAAAAAGCCATAAGGAGTCATACTATTAACTATTCACCTAAAAAAAAACCAATGCAAACACACACACACACACACACACACACAGAGAGAGAGAGAGAGAGAGAGACAGACAGACAGACAGACAGACAGACAGACAGAGACAGACAGAGTTTTAATGAATGTTTTTTATCTTAGTGATTGTGTTCCTTCTAAGAGCCAAAGAGCACCTAACAAAAACCCCAAGCTAGACATGCGAACCCCTTTTTGGCCAGAACTAAAAGACTCCTAAACCATATAGCCTATTGCTATTGTCCTTGATTAACACTGAGAGATAGAAGGTAAGTCAGTCATGCTATAGATACCATACACTTCAGAAACATGGCCCAAGGTATCTGAGAGGAAACTGACCTGAAGACCTTTTCCCCAATGACTAGCTTTCATGGTACCAGAAGATGCCATAAAAGCTTTCAAAGGAGGGGAGCAACCAGCAGTCTTACTTAGCTATGATGACTATGAACCACATCAACAACCAGCATGGCATAATAATGCTAAGGGTTCAGTAATGGCACACATACCTTGATAGTAACCAATAGCTCTCTATTTGGACTTAAGGCCTGATCAACAAGAGGGAAACTATGCCTGATACTGGAAATCTAGTTAACTACTTAGTGATAGTAAAGTCATGGTTATTGGAGGAGAATCTACAACCACTACTTTACTTAACCAACACAGCCCCTAACAATAATCTATAAAAATTTGTCCTCATGCACACAGATGTGTGTAGTCTTCACCCCTCATCAAGGAAACTTCTCTTTTTAACAGACAAAGATAACTACAGAAAACTACAACCAATCAAAATGCAGAGTTCTGGAGCCCAGTCCCAATGAATATATCTACAAAACACTCCAGTAACTAAGGCTTATGATATACTACAGAAGAGGGCGTGGAAAGATTTCAAAGCCAGAAGATCAAAGCATCTGCTCTGAGGTGGTATCTCCTAGTCACACCAGAAACTATGCCTACAAAGGTTCACCAACATGACTGCCTAAAAGTGAGCGGAACAAGGAGGACACCAATGAACACGCCAAATTGGATAGAAGTCCATGAGGCCTCAACCTTACATGAAGAAGTATAGGCAGCTGAATAAAGGTGGGAGCCAGAGAGGTGATCTTTCCCAGGGAAGAACACGCAAATTGGTTATTCAGTGCTAAATGATCAGCCTTGAAAACATACATACAAATAACATTACACAGACTCACCAGGCTATATTAAGGGAATATATGTATATACAAACACATATATGTATGCAATACTGATTGATGAAAAAAGAGGCCATGAATTTTAAGGAGGACAAAGAGGGGCATGTGGGAGGATTTGGATGGAGGAAAGGAAAGGAAGAAATTTAATTAAATCACAATCTCAAAAATAAATAACAAATGAATGTGAGCTTTATGTTTGGGATGAAGTTGATTGCAGACTATGGCTTGCAAAGCCAGGTTGATAGAAAATAATATGTCTATAATCATGTACAGAGTTATACTTACATCACAAATAAATTATAAATTTGCAGAGTATATTAACATACTTTTTACATGTGTGCGTATAATAAAATAGTAATGACAACCTAGTCCGACCAGTGGAAGCCTTGCTTGGCTACAAAAGATAGCCAATTCAGATTCCTTATCCTTCATTACTAAGAGTCCTTACTAGGGTCACCCTCATAGATTCCAGGAAGTTTCCACTGCACTATGTTTTCACCCCTCAATGCTTCCCAATTTTAGTGTTCTCTCTCCGTACTCCTAGCCTGGATCCCCATCTGATCCCTTCCACTCCAGTCCCCACTTGCCCCCAGAACACCTACAAAATTATTCTATTTCCCCTTCCAAGGGAGGTCTTCCTAAAGCTCTCCTCTTTACCTAACCTCTCTGGGTCTGTGGATTGTAGCTTGATTATAGAAATATGTGGTCAATTTGGAGAAAGTTCCCTGAGGTGCTGAGAAGATATATTCTTTTGTGTTTGGATGGAATAGTCTGTAAATGCCCGTTAGGTTCATTTGGTTTATAACGTCAGTTAGCTCCAGAATTTCTCTTTTTATTTTTTGTCTGCATGAACTGTCCATTGGTAAGAGTGGAGCATTGAAGTTTCCCACTATCAATGTGTGAGGTCAATATGGGATTTAAGCTGTTGTGTCTGTTTTACAAAGGTGCGTGCCCTTTTGTTTGGAGCATAGATGTTAAGAATTGGAACGTCATCTTGGTGGATTTTTACTTTGATGATTGTTTAGTTCCCTTCCCCAACTCTTTTGATTAATTGTGGTTTTCAGTCTATCTTGTTAGATATTATAATGGCTACAACAGCTTGATTGTTATGTCCACTTGCTTGCAATATCTTTTTTCAATATTTTACCTTGAGGCAATGTGTTTCCTATATGCATCAGAAGGATGGATCCTGTTTTAGCATCCACTCTTTTAGTCTGGGTCTTTTTATTGTGGAATTGAGTCCATTGATATTGAGAAATATCAATGACCAATGACTGCTGATACCTGTTATTTTGGTGGTGGTGGTGGTGGTGGTGGTGG
>LZPO01017564.1:8089-21537 GCA_001675575.1 Neotoma lepida | reverse complement strand
AGAGGAAGGAAAAGAAGAGAGAAGAGAGAGGGAGGGGACAAAAGGGAGGGACAGAAGAGACAAGAAGAGAGGGAGGGAGGGGAGGAGAAAGGTAAGAAGCAGGGAAGGAGGGAGAAGAAAGAATGTATCAAAATCCATAAAAATAAATGGAAAATATCAAAAACATTTACTCTGTGATTCAATGAGGCACAGCATAAGGGAAATTCCTGACTGTCCTCACAGAGATGAGAGCCAGAATAAAGAGAAATTGCTCAAAGGAAGCATGACTTGCAACTTTACAAGAAAGCCTGTCTTCTAAACAGAATCCCTCTGCACCTGTTCTGTCCAGTGCTCACCCACAGGCCTCATTCCCACTGATGCATTCACTTCCTCAAAGACCAACTCAAATGTGCTTTTTATGTCTAATGTTACTTAATAACCACATCCCTTCAAATACTTTTGAGATTATAATATTATTGCACCATTTCCCATTTACTTTCCTCCATCCAAACCCTCCAATGTACCCCACACTGCTTTCAACTTTAGATACTCTTTTTTCATTAATAGTTGTCATATTATTGTTATCTATCTATCTATCTATCTATCTATCTATCTATCTATCTATCTATCACCTATCTATCTATCTATCATCTATCTATCTATCTATCTACCTATCATCTATTTATCTATCTATCATCTATCATCCATCATCCATCAATTAATTAATCAACCTATTGACTGATCTATCATCTGTATCTACATACATGTGTTGAAAACTGTGACTATAGATACTCTTAAGTATATAATATAACCTTCTTAGTCTATTCATACATATGTGTCTGTGTGTGTCTTGTGTGTCTGTGTGTGTCTGTGTGTGTGTCTGTGTGTGTGTGTGTCTGTGTGTATGTCTGTGTGTATGTGTGTGTGTGTCTGTATATGTATCTGTGTGTGTGTCTGTGTGTGTCTGTGTGTGTGTCTGTGTGTGTGTGTGTCTGTGCACATATAATTATTTTAGAGCTGACCATTTGGTACTGGGTAACCTATTTGGTGTCTTTTTCTGTAGGGAAGACTATCTCTCCTCTTCTCAGCATTCCTTAGTTTCTTGTAGTTCTTTGTAGAGGGCTGAACCATTTAAAAATAATCTCTACTTCCTCAGCTTTCAAGCATCCAAAGAAAAGGCAATATTGATTTAAAAACTTTTGAATGCTCAGTTAGTCAGTAAGGGACAAATATCAAAAGCTTAGTACAATCAGTAGTACAGTTTGTGCAATTCTTTTTCTTTTCTGGTGAATAGCTCCTTTTGTTCAGATGTTTAGAGTTTTCATTAGTTTTCTGCTCCATCAGACTTGAATGACATCTAATTGTTTTTAAAATTATGAACAGATCAATTATTTTCGTTTGAATTGGTGAAGATGCTGTTATTCATAACAATCAATAGACAAAAATCATATCATGGAGGAGGAAAAAATTTGATTTAATGAATACATTTGGGAGTTGCAGTGCCATATATGATGGATAAATAATGAAATGAAGGAAAAATCAAAACACATAGAAATTTCACTGTAATTGAATCATTTTGAAGCACAGACTGATAAGCCGTATGATTCAGAAAATGTGAGAATAAAAATAACTAATATTCAACATGAAAATATTCTTGATAGAGAATGAATATTTTGGATAAGTATATATTGAAATACAATCTCTGAAGGAACAAATGTCAAATTGAAAATCAAGTTGAGCCATAAAGATTTTCTTCCATTGATGGAGTTGCTTATGATAAGATTATTAATATAAGCTTGTTATTTTCTTGAAATTTTAAGGTCTTGAATTGAAAAACATGCTAATGATAGTAAATGGATTCTATCATCAATAATAACAACTTTATTCCTAAAACTCATTGGATATATTGAAAACAGTGGCTGGATACATTCCAATACTTCAGCAGTTCTATAATGTATAACTTATTCCTGAGAATTTCAAGCATATTTTAACAGAATTTATTTATTTTTTTCAAATGTTCTTAGGCTTTCATAAATTGATCATTTTTTTATATTTGACAACTTTTTATTGTGTGTGGGTTTAGAGAAGGGCACTGTCAGCTTTAAAAACCTGATGTCCAAAAAGATGGTCCTTGTTTTCTAATGAGGCAGAATCATCTCTTCTTCACGGTTCGTTTCATCACATTTATTACTTCCTTATTTCTCAGGCTGTAAATGAAAGGGTTTAATAAAGGAATTACTAGGGTGTAGAAAATAGCTACAGGTATGTCTTTATCTCCTTCATTGACTGAATGTGGTTGAGCATACATGAAGAGAAGAGACCCATAGAATATCGACACAGACAGAAAGTGGGATGCACAAGTTGATAAGGCTTTGCCCCTCCCCTCTTTAGATTTCATAGTGAATATAGTGAAAAGGATGTAAAAATAAGATANTAGAACTATGGAAATAGTAAAGATTTGAATTGATCCTGCCAAAATAAATAATATTAGCTCATTGATATGGGGATCAACACAGGAGATTCTGTATAATGGAAGGACATCACAAAAGAAGTGCTTGATTACATTAGACCTGCAGAAAGTTAACCTCAACAAAAGCCCCACTTCAACCATAGNATGCAGGTTTCCTGCTATGTAGGCTCCTGTGGTCATCTGAAGGCAGAGCTTCTTGGACATCATGGTGTGGTATTGCAGTGGGTTACATATGGCCACATAGCGGTCNTAGGCCATCGCTGCCAGAAGAAAACAGTCTGTAGTTTCAGCAAGACAGAGAAAATAGAACTGTACCATGCATTCATAGAGAGAAATCCTTCTGTCCACAGAAAAGAAGTTCTCTAGCATCTTGGGAGTGATGGCGCAAGAGCAGCAGGAATCCATGAGTGCCAGGTTGCCCAGAAAGATGTACATGGGTGTGTGAAGACGGGGTTCCATGTAGATCAAGGCCACCAGCCCNAGATTCCCNACCATGGTGACNAGNTAGATGNCAGAGAACACCAGGAACAGAAATGTCTTCAGGTCTGGGTGATCTGAGAATCCCACCAGGATGAATTCATTTGTCACAGAGTAGTTGTTTTCAGCCATCTCACCTAGTCTTTTGCCACTGTATTACAAAAATATAAAATTGTAAAGCTGAGAATAAAATTTTCTTTATGCTTTCTTTTTATAAAAGGGAAATTTCTTCCTTGTGCACCTGCTATTGTCTCTGGAATGCAGCTAACTATGCTTCTTGAGAGTATTTAATCCCATAGAGTGCTGGCATGCATGATCTCCAAATTTAATTCACAATTTACAGGTAAACTTTTATTATTACAAACCCAACATTTTTAAATTGGAAAATGTTTTTCTTTATGCATTTATGTAAGTATATCATAAAAATTTAGGGCACACATGTTTGACTTTTTGTTCCAAAATAATTTTGATGTCAGGTTTGTTAAAGATCATTGAAATAAATTTAGAATAAAATTATAAATGTGTTTTTATTTAACTGAAACTTTTTAATGTATTCAGTAGGAAGAGAAAATGGTTTTTGAAAACATTGTCCATATATTAAATTTATTTTTATGAATTGCACAAAGATTACTAAGGACAAATGAATGTGTAGTTATCTACCCAAAAATTAAAGAAATGACTTTTTTTGTAAACACTGAATCTGTCTATGCTATTATTCCCATTGAGTTTTTGAAATATTTCATACCTTCCTCTGCTTTGTAAAGCTTGTTTTCATATGATGTTAATTACAGGTGTACCTGACTGTCTTATCTACCACTGAGATGCTTTTCCCAGTCCTTTATATTTTAAAAAGAAATTTGAATTTTGAGACAATCTCATTGTTATCCCTTCTTTCCTTGAATCCTCTCTGAAGCCCTGATAAATTTTCAATTTTCAATCCTCCTGCCTTAGTTTCCTAAATAACAGGGATTACTGACCTGTACTGCAAGGCTTATCTAAAATTTATATTTCTTGTATATAATCTACATTACTTTATTTTTCTATTTGTATTTGAACAAATACAAATTTTGTATTTGCTATATTGAAAGCCT
The DNA here is from genome assembly GCA_001675575.1 of Neotoma lepida. Classification (NCBI taxonomy): domain Eukaryota; kingdom Metazoa; phylum Chordata; class Mammalia; order Rodentia; family Cricetidae; genus Neotoma; species Neotoma lepida. Next base: position 17,520 of record LZPO01017564.1, on the reverse strand, counting down.
TCTGAGCTTACTTGTGTTCTACTTCTGTGAAACATGTTATCAAATATTTTGAGGAGAGATACGATTATTTACACTCTTGACTTCATCCTGATGACCCCAGAGGGGTGATTTTTCTTTCAGTATCCTAATGCACCTTTTATCAATTCTTTGTTTTTGCATAGGTGCTATTGTGAGGAAGTATCTACAAAGTAAATCTTGATGTCACTATCTCATGAAAAATGTTATCTTAAACTGTTTTAACTTGATTCTCTAAAGCATGTGCCAGGTCTTAGATGGCATGGAAGCACAAAATTTCACCTTGTGCAAAAAGGTAAAAAACAACTAGAATATAACATAGAATGGAATATAAAAGTTTTGGTAATATAAGGCCATCTTGTTCAAGATCACCTTGGAAATGTATAACAGATATTTAAATACTGCATGAAAAATCATCTCTAATATACTTTTAAAAACATTTGAAGCCGAGCAATGGTAGCTCATGTCTTTAATAACAGCATTCGGGAGGCAGAGGCAGGCGGATCTCTATGAGTTAGAGGCCAGCCTGGGCTACAGAGTGAGTTCCAGGAAAGGCTCCAAAACTATAAAAAGAAACCCTGTCTCAAAAAAAAATGTTAAAAAACATTTGAAGTAATTAGCTTTGAGTAAGTGTGTGTAAAAAAATCATTTCCCTCTGAGGACACCTTGTCCTTTGAAGGGTGAAAAGGAGGCAGGAAGGCCACATGGTTAAGGCTTCAGTAAAGGGTAGGCTTGGATGGAGGAGTGCTGAGGTTGCCACAGTCATCTGGGGCTTCTCCCAACCTGCAGTGTCTCAGAAGGTGATGGTCATGAGGAAGGCATGCCACGGATGCCATGCAGTTTGCAATTTGGTCTAGCAATTCCCACACTTACTGTGATTGCTCTGTTTCCCCAGGTAATTCATTTCCAGAGTGACATACACGCAGTAGGTTTGGCTCAGATATTGAAAATAGCACACATAGCAGCCTGCAGGGTGGTCTTCACATACAGACCATCCCANTTCTTGGTACCAGTGATCTCAATGAGATCCCCATTCTGAACACAAACTAGAAAGCCAAGCTCTGCCCAAGATGAAAGCTAGGATATCTTCACACCCCACGTCCAAGAGAAGGGATGCATGAGGGTGCTCCCACCCCACAGGCACAGCCTAGACAAATGTCTGCAAGCTCTTGTTCTCAGAGTTTTGATAGGCATACACATTGATGTGTATGAATACTTTTTAACAAAAGTTTTGCAGTAAGCTAGTCTTGCCCTGTGCTTTCTCCAAAGCTTACTGAGCCCGGGGCTTGGAAGCCCAGCTGGGAACAGACCTCTTCCACAGACTTATGGCTTTCCCAGGCACCTCGAGCATCAGGGTGGGCAGTCAGACTAGAGCAGGGCCAAGAAAAAGCATTGTCTTCTGCCCTAGCAGGGTAAGTCTTTTGAAACTGCGTTCATTCTATATAGGGATGTGAATGCTGAATTTATTTTTTTAGATAATAGTAAAAATATATCTTTTAAAAATACAAAATGGAAAAACGCACAGAACAGAATACACACACACACACACACACACACACACACACACACACACACACACACATAAATATGGGAGTGAAATGACTGAGCTTTTCTTTTGGGGTTGTTTGTTTTTATCTCTTTGGCTTGGTTAGCTGGTTCGTGTAGAGATTTGAGATGGTACTTTATTCTAGTCAAAAGTAACGTATTAAATGGGATCAGAAATTACTAAGTTCATACTCGCCCACTCCCCAACCCTGATTCAGCTGTGTGGGAAGTTCTCTACCTGCTGGCAAGGCAGAACCCTTGGCATCCATGAAGATGTTGCAGCCCAGGACCCCTGCCAGCATTAGGCATTAGATAATTTTGGCACTAGGGTACCTGGTAGCCAGCAAGTCTTAGCAGCCAGAGAACCAGGATGATAGTTAAGTTTTTGCCTGTGATCTTAAGAGTAGGGGGCTTCTTTCTCCCTCCCTGGGGAGGACTATTTCTCACCCTTCACCTTCAGTTCAGGGGCTGGGGCTCAGGAGCCAGGTAGGAGAACCTACCCTTGTCCCTACACCTCTGCCAATGCCCCTGCCTCGTGTTGGTGCTACCCAAGAAAGTGTTCCTCTTGCTAGTCCAGGTAGTGGTCAGATGTGGAGGAGCACCCAAAGGAGGGTGTAACTGTGAGACAAAATGTCTTGGTTGTACCTGTTTGGGGCTTAGCTTTGTGTTTAAATAGCAAACACAACAGGAAATAAACTTGAAACTTACTTGTCATCATAAAAATAAAGCAAAAAATTAAAATACTAAAAAAATTAACTGGAAACTTTTCTGATTTTCTGTTTCCTTAGAAAATTATGCTCTCTAAGGTGTGCCATGGCAGGTTAGAGCCTCATGAGATGGATTAGATAAAAAAAGCTTAAATTCTAAAATTTTTCATCCAAATTTTTTTTTGTTTTAGACTGCTACTAGCTCTCAATACTTACTGATTCGTTGGGACACAGTGACTGACAAATTTAATTATATAACTCTATGCCCAAAATGGTTTTGTACAAATTTAATTATATAACTCTATGCCCAAAATGGTTTTGTTTTCCAGTAATCAAAACATTGAGAGAAGGTAATCAAAATTCATTTGTTCAGGAATATTTTATATGACATGTCTGAGTCATTATGGAGAATTACTTTAACATATGCCTGAATTATTTAAGTGATTAATTTGCAATCTTACCTAAATATTTTGGGATTCTACCTTATAATCATAAAGTGAGGTGGATTACAGTATTGTACTTCAACTTGGTTCTATGTATCTTTGAATTTTGTGATAGGCTACATAGTTAAGAGAGGACTCAAAATTTAGGAAAGAAATGAACAGTTGTTTAAAAATTAGAAAGGAAAACATTTGGCATGCAGATATTTAAGGCAAAAAATTCTCTTACCTGGATTTCGCTGAGGAGCACTTTCTGAAAGTGCATATTTACCTTACAGTCAAGGCAGAACTTAATAATAGGTATGTACCTTGATCTCCCAACAATTGAGATGGAAGAAACCAAGATCCCATGGAAGAAACCAAGATCCCAGGCTATCCACATATAATAATAGCAATGTTTCTTGTAGTGCAAACTTAAAGTCTTCTGCCAAATCCTGAGAGGATTTCCTAGCACTGACATCAATATTTGTCTGTAGAGAATTTAAGTCCTAGCAAATATGAACTATTTGAAATTAATTAAAACTGTCCAATGAGAACATGGTCTTTACTGAAGTAAGCTTGAAAATTATCTTGCTAGTTTGGGTGTGATTTACCTAACACTTAAAAATTCTCCTCACTCGACCCACCCCCCCATTCCCGCCTCTTCCAAAAGGGAGGAGGGAGGAGAGGGGAAACTGGTGGGGAGGGAGGAGGGTGGAGAGGGGGATCTGAGGTTGGTATGTAAAAGGAGTGGAAGATCTTTTTAATTTAAAAATAAATAAACTAAAAAAAAAGAAAAACATAAAATTCAATAAAAAGCGGGCTATATTTAAATAAAAAATTCTCCTCACCATTGGTACATATAATCTAAAACAGAAAATAGTCTTGAGCAAGTTTGATACTTTAAGGGATGGTGTAAAATTAATATGAGTTATGAAAATAATTACCACTGGACAGAATAGATGGCTCAGCAGCAAATGTGCTGCCCAAGTATGAGGATCTGAGTTAAAACCCCCAGAACCCACATTAAAAATGTGGGCGTGCCCTCGTGTACTTGTAATCCTAGTAACTGGGATGAGGAGTGGAGAATGGAGGATTATTAGAGCTTGCTTGCTGGCCATCAGCACAGCTCCAGGTTATAGGAAAGACTTTTTGTTGAGCACATATGGTGGAGTGTGATAGACCAGGACAACCAGTGTGCTCCTCTGTCCTCTGTGTGAATGCATGTGTTCACATACTCCCATGTGTTTATGTATATATACACCAAACATACATACAATCCTGCTACTCTTTGATCTTAAGATGCATTATGCCATAAAAACCTGCCCCAGTATTTTAACTTTCCTCTCCTTGTGTGTGTTTGTGTGTGTGTGTGTGTGTGNGCGCGCACACGCACACGTGCAGTGGTATTTAATTGGCTCTAAAACACAATTTCTACTTAGTAAAGTATGGCTTGTTTTTCTTTCTTTTTGTTTGTTTATTTATTTATTTTACATCCTGACTGAAGTTTCCCCTTCCTCCTTTCCTCCCAATCTCTCCCCACCCCTCCCCTTGGCCTCCTCCCCCACATCCACTCCTCCTTACTTTCTAATTAGAGAAGGGCAGGCCTCACATAGATATTGACAAGCCACAGCTTTTATGTTTCTCAGAACTGCAATTCTATGTTAGATAGCATAAGTCAGGAGTGAGTCATTAGCTACTTGGTGGCTCTTTGCAGGAAAGTGTTCTAAATGTTTAAAATATATACATTGTCTAAATAACTTAAATAGAATCAGGATACTGGAAAGGATATTGAGTAGAAGGGGCTCTGGGAACAAACCTGTTGGAGATAAGAGCTTGGATTGTAGAAATATTTTTGGGTAAGATGCTCACAATGCAGTCAGGGGAAAGATGTATGAAATGCTATCTCCAGTACAGTTATGGATGTGATGTACAAGGAGATAAACATCTTATGTAGGGATAACTGCAGGGATGGAGATAGATAGAGATATATAGAGATAAGGATGAGAGTAGAGATAGGAATAGGGATAGGGAATGAAAAATGGTTAGGGATACAGCTGGAGTCAGAGATAGATGAGATAGCCAATGGGTATAGAATAGAGAGGCCAGCTAGTCTAGCCTGCTCATTGAGCTCCAGGACAGTGACAGATCCTATGTCATTGACAAAGAGGTAGAAGGTACCAGAGGAATAACACTTGAGGTTCTCTGTCCTTTGTATATGTACATACACAAATGCATGTATGTTCATACACACAGACAGGCACANATATATACACATACACACAAAAATCAATAAAGAAGGGTTGATGACAGTATTAGGAAAAAAGAAAAAAGAGAAATGAAACAAAGTAAGGAGAGAAAGAATATGGGAAAAAGGCATTAAAACAACAGGGAAAATATAAACACAATTACAAAAAATTAAGATATTGCTTCAAAAAGTGAACTTAGCTAACTACAAGTGGTAGGGGAGGCCATAGATCTTAGAGGCGAGCCTACTACTGCCTCTTGCACAAACACATATAATTTCTTATTGCATTCGAAATGCAGATTCTTATATTCACAGATAAGTGTAACTGCTACCCATCATCAAAAAACTCCTTTTCCCTGGGGATATCCAAAAGTTATCAAAATGCAGAGATCAAAATTAACCATGGGATGCCCATGCCTAATGAAGTCATTTGCAATACAATCTCTACATCTAAGACTCATGGAATTTCAGAAGGAATAGGATGATTCTAAGAGTCAAAGGACCAGCAACCTACTGATACAGTCTCTTCTTTAAGAAACAATGGAAAGGGAGAGGAATAAAGTGGGAAGGAGTAGGGAAAGAGGGTAGGTCTGGGAGGAATGTGGGACAGAGTTGTGGTGGATATGATCAAAATAAGTTGAATAGAATTATCAAAGAATTAATAAATTTTTGTTGAGATTGTTGTGGAGATGGTTCAAGTTCAAATTCTTGACAAAGAAGTATGAAGATCTGAGCTGAGATGCCCTACATCCATTCAAAGAGCTGCATGGGACAGAGAATGATTGTGATTAATATTGGAGATATCAATTGCAGTGCTGCAAAGTCAACTATAGAAGGATCTTGGGACTTGCTAGCAGACTAGTCTAGCCAATCTGTGAGTTCCAGGTTCAGTGAAAGTTCCTGACACAAAAGTAAAGTGAAGAAGTGTTGAAGAAGACATCTGACTTCCACATGCATGTGTGTAGATATGTAAACTCAGACCATCACCCACAAAACAGAAAAATGAACACAAACAGGCAAATCTTTCCTTCTTTGTAAGGGAATGAAAAATAAGGACATTTGCTTTTTTTTTTCACAAATGTCCCACTTTGAAATATACTAGAACAGGCATGTTGGATGCTGACTCACTTTTCTTTCTCAGAATTGTACCCTTACCCATATAAATTTGTGTATGAACTGAGACTGTCTTGTCTTGCTTGTTGACACATGACACAAATGCCTGCTGTTGTGATGGACTTCTACCAGTGATCTCTACTGCCCTATTGTAGGACAGGCCCATAGGGTCGAGCAAATTGATTCAGACCAGTTGCCAAGGCATGCTCATAATGTACTCCTTAAGAGCCAACCTGGAGTCTGTCTGCCTGAGGGCCTAGCAACAGGAGCTGTCAGAAGTCCTGGTCTCTGTCAGAGTTCCTAGGTACTGTCAGTGTCCCTGTTCTGGTGCCAAATTTGTCAAGGAAAACTTAGCTGCCCGTTTGGGCCCCAGGAAATCTGTCAAGGAAAATGTAACTGTCAGTTTGGTCCCTGAAAAATCTGTCAGTTTGGGCCCCCTGAAATCTGTCAAGGAGAACACAGCTGTCAGTTTGGGCCTGAGGAATCTGTCAAGGAAAATGTATCTGTCATTTCGGTCCCACCAATTCTTTCAAAGAGAAGGCAGCTGTCATTAAGTCATATGCTGCTACCCCCTCTGCTCCACCATCACCCCTGGTAGCTACCCCTCTGCCACAGTATTCTTGGGGCAATCTACCCCAATACCAGCCTGCCTCAGGAGGTGGCTACTCTCCCATGGTACCAGGTGTCTTACAACCCTCACAGCCTGTGCCACTGTTGGTCCGTAGGGCCATAGAAGCCTTCTTAGTCAATATGGGCCCAAATGCCGATGCCTAGCCAAGGATTCCCACCCTGATAGCTGATTTCCCCATCATCAGGAAGGCAGCCAATGAGTCAGGCTCAGATTCCCCCTACTTTCAGCAGGTCCTTGCTCAATGGTACATGCTGTTACAAAGTTATTTCTATTGGTACCATATGCTTAAAGCTGTGTTGGACCCTGCAGTCTTTCTCAGTTGAAGATCAGCCTATGATGATCAGGCAGAAACCCAGGCCTGGACAAACATCTTGCTTAACGTCCTGGTGACCTATGATATGCTCACAGGNCACAGAGAATGTGTTATCCTGTGCACCAGGCACAGATTGGTTTGAATGCCTATTTTCAACAGGTCTCAGACCTAGCCCTCAAGGTTCTACAAGGGGCTCAGCCCAGCCTACAAGCACTATGTGTCTCTGCCAAGGAACACCCCTGGTGAGATGGAGAGATCTTATCTCCCTCCAATGGCAGCTGCCAGCCCCCTTGCTAACCTGTGGGAGAGGGTATGCTTATGTTTCTCCTCAGAGTGCCACTATGCCAATATGGGTCCCAGTGAGAGATGTACACTTGGCCATAGATCAGCCTGCTTCCACCAAGGACAAAATCACCCAGGATGGGTAATGTATATACTCCCCTTTCTTGCTCTCATTGCCCGTCTAAAGGCTGAAGACTTGTGGAGCCTTGCTTTTCCTCATTTTGTACGATGTCTTTTGAGATGAGGAACATTAGTTTAGCAGGCTGGGAACCAACTAAATATAATAAGGGCCAATGGTCAGCTAAGTTTCTATATTATCCATTACAGCTAACACATGAAATTTTCCAATTTATCCAGACCAGAGCACAGGTTATGACCTTTGACTCTTTATTTTTTGAAAAGGTTTGGCATGATAGAAAGAGGCTGTTTCATCCCTCCTGGATTTTCACTTATGTTTTGATTGGCGAGGTGGTACTTTTGATTTTTCTCCTTTTTAAGTGTCTCCTACAGCACATCCAACAACAAGCAGCCACTAAGGCGACTCTATAGGCGTTAATGGCTCTTAGACATCCAACTCATAGCCCTCCACAGGAGGTTATGAATGCCTGGCTTCCTGAAATTCAAAAGGCCACTGCCTGACACTCCCCATCCAGGGTGACTCCCCAGGGATGGATGTTCTTTGAGGGCTGCTGGTAGTCAAAGACAGATAAAAGCTTGTTTGGCAAGCCAACCTAAGAGAAGCAGCCCAGTCCAGTTGCTGAGCCCCCCTGAGGCTGGGTCAACAAAGCCAGAGCAAAGAACTCTGACTCCCCCTGAGTGCTCATGTAATAAAATAAAAGGGTGGATATGTAGTAGGACAGCCCCATAGGGTCAAGGAAATTGGCTCAGACCAGTTGCCAAGGAATGCACATAATGTACATACTCCTTAAGAGTCAACCTGGAGTCTGCCTGAGGGCCTAGCAACAGGAGCTGTCAGAAATCCTGGTCACTGTCAGAGTTCCTGATCAATGTCAGAGTTCCTGATCATGCCCAGCCAATGACGGATGACCACACAGACCGGGTGCTGGGAGGAGGGTATATAAGGCCTTCCCTGTTATTGAATAAATGAGTTCGTTATTTGCCTTCAACTGACTTCCAGTGTCTGTGTCATTGATGCCACACTTTCTCACCCCCTCGCCCAAGGGAGCTGTTAGGATCCAAGCAACACCCTATGGGCCAAATATTGGATATTTCCTCCAACAAAAGGCACTATGACAGTGTATGAATGGTTGTGTGGGTCTCCTTTCTACTTAATGTTTCTGACACTGTCTGAATTGGGTGATCCATCCAAAGCAATCTTCAGTAAGCATGTGAGACATGGGCACAGAGTAGTCCTGATGGTTCTGCTCATGTTGACCTCTGCCAAAGCCCCCACTCATAACCACAGTTGATTTCCCACTCTGTTCAGAAACACTGGCCACTAATTCCAAACAGGCATACCTGCCATTTCCTTCTGTAACATAATCAGAACTTCACCTATATACACTTGTGTCCTTGAGTCTGAGCTCAAGTCTCAAACAGTTTTCTGACTTTGCACTGACTATTTTTGTGATCTCCTGCTTAGCCAATAATGCAGATAAGCACTTGTTTGTTTAGAGTTACCACAAGATATTTTATGTTATTTGAGGCTATTATGAAGGGTGTCCCACACTTCAATTTCTTTCTCAGTCCATTTTTGATCTGTATATAAGGGAGATAGTGATTTTTGTATATAGTGAATCTTGTATCTAGTCATTTTGCTGAGTGTTAATAAGCTATAGGAGTTCTCTAGTGCAATAATAGATATTACTTAAACTGTGAAAATGTGTTAAATTCTAGGAATTTATAGTGACCATTTTCAAAATTATGCTCTATTAATAGAACCAATTTATTCCAAAAGTTGGGGAAAAAAACTTGATAGAGTCTTTTTCTAGGTGAGTTGTGTGTATTTTATACCTGCAAAGTTTACCTCATTGAGTAAGCAGTGACTTAAATATTTAAAGAGAAAGGAGAAAGTGAAGGAGGGAAGAAGAAGGGAGAGAGGAAGGAGGGAATGGAGGGACAGAAGAGAGTGAAAAAGTAAAAAGGAGAAGAGGAGTGGGGAGCAAAGGGAAGGCAAGAGAGGGAAAGAGGAGAGGAG